>VWZZ01005946.1:300165-335002 GCA_013399095.1 Psophia crepitans
TCAGCCTTGGCCAGTGGCGGGTCCATCTTGAAGCTGGCTGGCATTGACTCTGTTGGACACAAGGGAAACTTTTAGCAGCTTTTTGCAGAAGTCGCCACCTCCATACCCCTTCCGGCTACTAAAACATTGCCGCGCAAACCCACAACATCCCACCCATCGCCTTTGTGAATCACATATTTAAGAACTATCATCAAAATTGACATTCATCACACGATCTTCATAAACATAAAACAGATCAGCAAAAAAGAATTCCTCACACCAAAATCAAAACAACTTCATCACAACACCCCACGAAAGCGAACAATTTACACAAACATTCCACCCCTCATCCTAATGGAGGAGAAAAAAAGCAGCTGAAATTTGTTCCACATCTTCATTCCCAAGTGTCTGCATGCCAGAAAGGGCCGTCACTACTGGCCTCATGGCAAAAACTACTGCAGGAGTGATCAAAGCTCCAACGGTCCTTGGGTTACTGGAAACCAGAATTTTAGAGAAGTTTGCAGTGACGTTCAGGAATCTAGTTTCCATTAATCTGTGAGATGGTTAAGCAGGTAATGACCATTGCTGCTAATGCAGGTTGTGTGTGCAGGGCCCCGAGCGACTCAGTGGGAGACTGTACCCTAAAACACTTTGCAGAAATAAGGATCGCACCTTAATTTAAATTAATAAAATGGAGCATATTAACTCTTCTGCATGGGAAAAATAGTTAAAAGCTAAAAATGAGGAAAAAAATCAGTTAATGTCTGGAGAAAGGAGGGAGAAAAACAAGGGGTGGAGAATGGATTTTCCTCACCTCTGTAGGTAGTAAAACTCCTAGTGAAAGCCCAGCAACGGGGGTGCTCACCAGTCTTCACTCATAGTAGCAAAAATCACAGTGGGAATGCTTTTTCACTGGTTTTGTCCTCTGGATTTTCAGAAACAAATGGGTGTGAGTTCCAGTTATACCACCTTTCTTCTACATCTCCTCTTTGCAAAGCGTATTGCAGCAGAGAGCTCCTCCGTCTGACTAATTTGCACCTTCCCCTCCATGTGGGACACCAGGCAGAGTTGTACAAATGGTTATGATTTATCTATTTTGCAGCTATTCAGCAGGACCTTTTTGCATAAATAACACAGACCTAGCCACAGATCTCTCTTGAGTGCTGCCAGAGTTTGTCAGAGAAGGGCATCTTTTTTGCAGTGAAGGAAAAAATGCTGGCTTGTGCTTACTCAGGCTTTGTTCCTAGACATTTCTGCTTCTCTTGGGTGACTGGGTCTGTGTGAAGGCCTGAGAAAACAGGAGCACAGTTCAGAGAATGAAAACAAGGGAAAATAAGTGTAATTTGTAATGTCACAGTTACTGAAAGATATAAGGAAAAAGAAATGTCAGGATCTACTTTGTCCCCATCTGCAGGCCCTTGGCCATAAGACAATTCAGAGAAGAAAGCTTCTGGGGATGGTGAGAATACTCAGGCTGCAGGCAGAAAATGGATCACCCTCGAACTGTAACATGGATCCAAAGCATTGGTGATTTCCAGATACTGAAGTGCTACATTTTATGTCCCACTTTTCCTTCTAGATTTCTTTGCTCCTTCTTGCCAGATAAACTTCATTTTTACAGAAGTAGGTTGACCCAAGCCACATATTGACTCACAAAATACTTCCCATGATATGGGAGTGGGCCTAAGGAACTGAATAATAAATTTTATATAAATAAATGTAATAAATAAATTCTGTAATGAGAGATACAAGTGAGGCAGGTGTTTTGGTTAGACACAGAAAGAAGGGATCATGCTGGATTTTCATTTTCCTTGTTTGGGAACTGCATGATTGGGCCAAAGATAAATATTTTTTTTAAAAATTAATTGTTATTTTAAGATTAGATAAAGAAAATCCTATTCAATTTTGCTTTCAAAATCAGAGTATTACACTCCTCATATTTATATTCACTGAATTCCAGGTTTAAATTTCAGAAAGAGTAGGACACTCACTTTGATCCTAAGATCAGAAAAATGTCCACTCTCATTTTTTTCCAGCACTGAATTGAACACAAAATGCTTTCTGAAAATTCAGTTGGTCTTTTTTTAGCCAAAATTTCTTAAGCATGTCTGTTCATTGTAGAGCTGAGGAAATGTGGAGAGAATGAAGAGTGCTGAGGATTTTTTTTCTATGTTTGCAAAGCATTTTTACCATTTCCTTTGAAGTCTCTGCAAGTTTTCTTGTGTTTGTGTTAACTTTCTATATGAAAAGAGAAACTGATTTATCCTCCTAAGATCCATCTTAAACATCAGAGAAAGTGAAGAGCAGGAGTGAAATCTACCTGACTGAACAAAGCCCAGCACAGAAAGTGCAGCTATTCTAAGCGTTTGTTTTAAATTCTGACCTGCCTCCTGCAATAGAGCTGTCCAAATTCAGCTCCTAAATAAATGAACACCGCAGCTCCCACTCCAGTGAGTGGGATTTGTTTCTGCATGCTTCAAGGTTCCTTTTGCCTTACAACCCATAGATTTCAGAGTAACATCCATGGGGCAAAATAAAAAAAAATAATTAAAAAAAATTGCAGAAAATATATGTAGGAACAGTATTTACAGCATTTTTCATGATGACTTTTTAGAAATAAAAGGAATTTCACTGCCTGCTAATGGGTTTGATGAAACTACAGCAAATTCTGCATCTGTTCCACTGGTTGGTCCTATACGGATACAAAATGCTCAAGTTTTGTTTTCAGTGGAAGTTAATCCCTCTCTTATTTCAGCCTTAATACAAGACATCCCAATAACTTTATTTTAGGATTTCTTAGATTTGTTTGTCCCTAAAAAACAGGAGAAGAATAATTGGGTATTTGGGACTTGGTCTTTGTAACTCAAATGTCACAGAAAGTCATAAAAGTCTTGACCTTCTGTGTTTGATTTCCTGATGATATATGACACATATGCCTGCCTAATTTAGCGCTTATTAAAGGAATAATGTTAATGGCTAAGGAGTATGAAGCCTTAATTAGATTTTGCAAGCAGCTAAGTACTGTAGCAAAGAAAGCCCTTTATTCTGTATTTACTGCAAACATATCAGAACGTCACCAATATATTCTGAGAAGACTAAAGTCAGTCCAGCAGCTGCAACCAGTTGTTAAAAAATAATCTGTTCTATGCCATGTTAAAAAATTGATATTTGATTTTATTCCCAGGTGGAGCTTTATTTTTTATTGAGACTCAAAAATAAATAATTATGGGAGATTTTAAATGGGAAAGAACCAATTAAGAAGGACACTCAAGATCAGTTCAGAAGTTTATTTGGAATCACTTCTCAATTTGAGCTCCTGTACATCTATTAAGGATGTTGCATTTGTTTAGCTATCTACTTCAGAGTTAGAGTTGGTGGAATGATGCAAGAAAGACATTTGCAATATAGTCACAAATGAATGACCATAGATTTGTTGCTATTTTTGCCCCCATGACAGAAGATATTTCCAAATATTTGTGGGCCAGTATTCACAGTATTGAAAACAATGTCTGTGAATCACCAATATTCCCCAAATTTGTGACTGAAATATATTGTTCATTACTCACTGTTCATTATTGTTAGTCATAACTCATTATCTTTTGTTAAAGTTTCAGTCAGCTAATCAAGAAGCAGAAAATATACTGTATGACCAATAACATGCCACAAATAATGTTAATCAAAATGAGCAGTTCACGAACAACACAGTGACTAAAAATCATTCAGCTGAACCAGTTATCAAAGACATACAATATTAATGTATTGACACAAATCGAGAGTGGTTTGCGAATGAGTCATCAACCAAAAGTCAACTGGGGTCCCAATGGCACTAGTAAACAAATGTTTTGACATAAAATACTAAGTTTAAGTGCCACATTTCCCTGTCTTTTAATACTATTTCTGTGTGTCTTATCAGAGTGAAATGGGCAATTGTAGTTGACTGTATATTTGCCACTGTCTTCTGTGAGACGAGGATTCGTTTCTATATGTGTTTTATTGAGATCACTTGCTAGTTAATGTTCCCTTACCTTGTTTTCTCTGTATCTTCTTCTCCCCACGGATCTCAGCCTGGGTCTCAATTACCTTTTGGGATTTTTTATACTGTTTTAGCATAAACTCTGTTTTGTTGATTGGATGATGCAAACAGGTATTTCTGGAACTGAGAATCTGATCCTATACTGTAGTTGTAGTCACGCATTTAAATTGACCATTTTGGTAAGAATTCAAAATAAAGAATACTATTACTATCCTTTAACTATATTTCAAAACTCTGTGTCTCAGCATTTTGAAATACCAAAATTCCCAGAGCTGATGGAGCACCATTACATGATGCAGATACTGAATGAACTATCTACTTCAAATTAGGCTCCAGTGAGTCACGACCAAATTAGGTACTACATCTGAAAAGGAAGTGGTTAAATTTAAAGACGTTCTGAAAAGAATGTGTAAAGTATAAAGACATAGAGTTTACCTTGGGGCTCTCCAAGACATTACTGTGATCTCTGAACTTCATGACTTTTGGGACACCAGTTTAAATTTGATGTAATTCCATATGTTAAAGATGACTCTGGTAAGATATGGTTTCAACCAATTATATTTAATTCTTTTTCCTGAGGAAGCTGATCATGGTGCATCGTTCTGTGTTTTGTCTAGATCAGCTATGTTGAGATGTCCTTACTTCTAACTGGTAAATCCAGCGATGACTCTCTGATTCAGTCATCTCTAGTTAACTCATAATTGCTGGAGTAAGAAAAGCCAAGCGTCTAAACAGATTGTGCCATTATTTACCTGGAGAGAGCACTCTTATTTTTAGGTCATATCTAGAGATCTGTAGAGGTAAGAGACCATAAACATAATAAAATTTAGGGCCAGAGGAGGGAAACACCTGCTGTTATCATTGCATGATGTCTACTAATATCCTGCTGAAAAGCCTCTTGTTTTACAGGTGAATATACAACCTTATTCTCATACTTTATGTGAACACACATTTTTCACAATAATTCGTTAGACATATTTTTGCAGTACAGTACTGGTGTTTTCAAATAGCTTCTTGAAACTCCAAAGTAAAACCAAACAGCAGCATACTTATTTATATCTAGAGCCATACATAGTGCCTGTTACACTGCATTTGCAAAGCAGTAAGTGCCCTTTAAAGAATAAACAAGGACACTAATACTAAGTGAAGGTATGCAAATGACAGGCTTAATGCACCTGGTACCTAAAGCTGAAAAAAAAAAAACCCAACCCAAAAAAACCCTTAATCCTTGGTATGCACATATACTGCACTTGTCAAGTCTAGTCAGAATAACCGGTCTAATGGACAGCTTTTTCCCATAGGGGTTGGAGAAGATGTTGATTCCGCAGTGTAATTCCCCTCAATTTTTCCCTCTCTCTAAGCTGTACTGCCATCATACAGAGCTATTTGTTGGAGAAATTGCCATCTTTCCCCATTAAAGGAAACTGCTTATCCGCCTAGCTTTCCTAATTTCATGTAGCAGATGATACCATGCATATAAGAGAGCTCGAAGTGACCTTTTGGGCATGATTTTGGTGCTTTTTATTGAGAACTGCTTCATACACATACATCTTTTAAGGCAAAACAAATGTTCCTATATGTACAAGAAATAATTCTTAGAAGCTACAGTATGTCAGTGGTTTGAATTCTCTAATTTGTATGGCAATTAGTTTTGAAGATTATCTACAAATGTCCTACTTCTGATATTTCGCATGTCTTTTGTTTTACTAAGTGTTTCTATCCATGTTTTCACATGAAAATAGTGGAACAAGACTGGAAAAAAACCTGTGAAATAGGATTAATTTTCTAACATAATATTAACAGCTTCTACCACATAGTTGTCTGACAATGGAGAGGTGAATAAACACAGCAAGAGTGGAAATGAAAGTAGAGAGTTTACGATGAGAAAGCCATGACTGTGGACTTGCAGAGGAAATAAGTACCTAATTTTCATACATAGGGATACTTCCTCATTATATACTAAAACATAAATTTTAAGGATGTATAAAAACTCTCCTTCAATTCTCTAACCTCACATTTATGTTCCCTGAAAAATTTGAAACGCTGTGACTAGATATGGGTTAACTATGCCTGAAGGGATAAACTCAGACATTTAGAATAAAAATTTTCCTAATATACAGTGGTGCAATCTAGTGATTTCTGAGCTTGTGCAGGCTAGCTCCAGATAAAAGAGAAACTCCTTTTAAATCAGGGAAATGACATCATTTACACACTGTGTCACTGAGGTCAGGCCAAGGAAGTCTACAAATTCCTATTAAATGTAAATAGGCCTTTCTTGCCCTTTAGTTCTGTCTTTATGATATTTATTGCTCTGTGCTTTCAACTCACAAGCGTGAAGAGGTCTCGGCTAATGAAGAGATTCTCATTGTGATTGCAATGGGTTTGTTCTTTCGCTGTTTGTATTGTATGTTAGTGGCAATACTGGAGTGTGCAAGTACTGAAATATGGGTAGCTGTACCTTCAGAGCAGCAGAGGGAGGTCGTGGGTGGTTGTCTCCTTTGCTAGATAAACAGTAAATGTTTGTTTGTTCCAGCTATGCCACACAGTATAAACCAGTGCCTTCAGTAGCTGGGCACGTTCCACAAGGCCAAGGAAGTTTGCTGCTTCACCCATTCTGCATTTTTCCATGAGACAGGCATACAAAGAAACATGTTTCCCTAAATCGAGAAGTAAGGAAAATTACTCTGATTACATGCAGATTTTAAGGGTCTTAGCAAGAGGACACATGCAAATAAACTGCAAAAGCTTGTCTGTCATAGGACAGTCTTTTCTCCATAAAAACGTGAACAGCTCCCATCCACAAGTAAAGAAATCCCTCTCATTTGTGCAGGGAAGAAAGACTGTCGTGAAGTCTGGTGTGAGTTCTAAAGCATACATTAAGGATTTCTGGCTGTGGGATCTAACTGTGGCCTCCACAGAGATTTGCGGAGGGTTGCATTGGCTGTGCAGGCTGACCCCTGAGTCCAAAGGGGTGCTAACAAAACAGAGAGCAGCAAGGGGTATGTTTTGGTGTTAAGATTTCCAAACATTGGTAATGAATGATAAACCATCATTTATGGCTCAGAATTGGAGCTGGAATCTTTTCCAGTTGCATATGACTTGTGACTTTATCCCTTTTGGAAGTGATTTCTCTGCCAATTACTCTGCAAAATGTATATGTATAGAAAAGACTTCAGTGATATTACCCCAGTGTAAACATGGTATCTAGGATAGAAATGAGTTCACAAAAAAAGTGGATCCAGAACCATATATGCCTATAGCTCATATGGATAGTGAGAGCAGTAATAAAATTGGATTTTCTCAGTTTAGAAATGATGACCAACAGATATACACATACAACATTTACAGTTAGGCTATAAAATATTTTTGATGCCATTAAAGAACAAGATAGCATGAGGATTGTCCTATAGCAGTTCTAGAAGTGTTAACATTTACTCACTAGCTGGATTAATTCAGCCATTACATTCATTTTTCACATTACTTAGCACTGGTCAGAATTTTCTAGTTTGTTAGAAGACAAGGCTGATATTTAGTCAATTACACAGGCACTTTGATTTTTCAGAACAGTTGATGAGAACCCATTTAAAAATCTTGCGAAGTATGAGCAGTTTGAGTAGCAATGGGAACTGATTGCAGGGAATTTTGGCATCACTGTATTAAAGGAATCTGAGGTTTTACTGTGTTATACAGGAGAGCCTGAAGCAGAAATAAATGGCATTTCTGTTGTACATTGAACTCATAGGACAGTCACAGCCAAATGCAGGTAAACAAACTCTAGCTATTTCTAATTTAGATGGTATGGAGTTCACCTGTCAATCACTATTAGGCCTGTGAAACCAAACCTATGGATTTATCCACTTTTTAAGCGCCACACAAGTGAATTTACCTATTATAATGATGTCAAAGACCCTGACTTTTGGAAGATGTGACATTTGCACATCTAACATACCAGGTGGTACACAGAGCTATAAAAGTCAAGGTCAAGAATGGAATATCTAGAGCACAAAAAATAAAATGTGTCCACTTTCATTAGCTAGGCATTGGTATTTCTTTTTTCTTGGTCCTTTGGGCACTGAAACAGTTCATTTACAGAAATATTTATTTACAGTAATATAATCCTAAATCATTGCTCTAAGGAAAATCTCTGGAAGTTTTTTACCCTTCCATTGACACTTTGAGAATAAAATCCAAATTTCTAACTCTGTGTAGAACTTTCTGGCATGGTTGTCAATGGGGTAGACCAGTGCTGTTAATATACAGGGGTTTTGGAATGTAATTCAAACATATTTTCCGTTTTAAAGTTATAATGACTAAGTACACCTGCTCACTTAAAAATTATCTGTTAGTCGCATAGTTTTCAATAGCTTAATCATCATTTGATTGTCTCAGTTTGCATTGCAGGCAGTTCACCTGCTCTTCATCTACACTTAAATGTTTCCTGTTTACACATCAGAAAATATAGAAAGATGATAATATTTAGAAAACAAAGAAAAAAATGAAAGCTGCATTCAAATGCATTATTTATATAACTATCCTATAATTAAAGTAATTACAGTTTCTGGTGAAAAATAGTCTTTATTTTTATTTGCAGGTTTCTTGAGAGGTGTTTACTGATCATTGTAGAGAATTTACATGAAAAATAATTGGAGATGTTCTTATTTCTGCAAAAGATTTAAGTTGCATAGGACAAGTTCTTCATGAAACAAGCAACTATGCCTCTTTACAGCCCAGTAATTGTCAGGCCTGTATGAGAGAGTTAGACTAATGCTTGAAGATATTTGTGAGCTTTTATAATCTTAACTACAGCCACAGCTACTCTGGATATGAATTTTCTGAACAGGAGAGGATTTATAACAGAAAATGTTGCAAGCAGTAAAAATGGTGTAGAAGGTGGCTTTCTTCCGTTGTGGTATTTTTTAACTTCTAGATTTAATTTTTTCTTCTTTTTAGAACCAGGAGAGCTGGAAACTTATAAAATGAAAATTTAGGTGTCTGTGAAATTAGCTGAACCTATGAACAACAGTTTTGAAACAGACCCACTGACTATAAGAAACACAAAGCTGAGACCCAGAACATGATGCTGTTAGGAACACCATCAGCTCGAGTAGTATTTTTTCCTTTCATTGGTAGATAATCTATGACAGACAGCAGAATGAGGGAGAACAGGACCAGAGACCATCTCAGAGTACTTCTACGACGGAGGCGTGCCTGGTCTGCAGCAGTGTTACTCAGCAGCTCGTACCACCTTCCCCACAAAACACCCCGCACTCAGATACTTTGGACTACTGGGAGATGACTGAGGGCCCTAATGATTTATGGATGTGGATGTCGGTTTCTCACGGAGCCATCCTGGATTTTCAATCCTGGATTTATTCTTTTTCACCTCACAAGCCATGTTTTACTCCTTCACAGAACTACACAACAAAAGTCATTATGATCAGGTTAATCCTAGAGACGAGTCACATACTTCAAATAACATATACATAGGACACATTCAGAAAGAAATACTAGTCAGCCACTATATTTGCTTGATTACATTCATGTAAATATCGATATGTGCACAATCAATATCTGCCAGGACTGTGGAAAATTAGGAAAGCTATAACTCTCATAGCATGATATTTTTTTATTGTACAGCTAAAGGGAAGTGTGTATTGACTCAATCTCCAGAGAAAAGCATCTATTTATTATTTGAAATGAGCCATATCAAAGGACAAGATGGATATTCCGACGGTGATAATAAGCAAAGTAGAACTTGCTTGAAAATTTTGTTTTTTCTTTTTTAAATATGATCTGCAGAAAAACATGATCCTTCTTTTTTCTTTTTCTTTTTTTTTTCCTATCTAGCCTTGTGAGCAGGGGCTAAGGACACAGTCATCACATAAGGGCTTTGAAGTAAATCTTATAAAATACTTTCTCCATCACAGCCTCCAACAACCTACTCTAATTTCCAGAGTAAAACATGATTGCACAAGTTGCTGCCTGCAGTCATCATAATCATGATAGATGAGCTCCATCCATGCAGGCTGACTGGACAACCTTAACTAAGCACCAATTTAGGGTGCACAAGAAAATGTCTGTTTGAGGGACATTCTGAAGCTCTGAAAAAACTGCAAGGCTTCCATATATGTAAACTATACAACATTTACCTGAATGAATTTGTTTTTTGCAAACTGCTGAGTTCTAGACCACCTCGCTTTGGCCCTTTTGTCATGATCCACACATATCTCCTGCTGTATCTTCCAGAGTCTGCAAATGGAGGGGGAACCATCTGGGAGCAGCCAGTGGCTCCCCACCCATCAGTTTGTAAGGCATGGATAGACAGTTTGCTTTTAATTTCCGACACCATGCTTGTAGCCTTTAATTCCCCAAAACATCTGTTTAAATTACCTAGTGATTCAAGTTCATACGTATTGCAAGTTCAAGGCGAACTGGATGTAGCTGCTTTTATGCACAATATCAGATACCAAGACCTTTGCAACTTTGAAAGCTAAAGCCGTTTTCCAAGACTACCTTTTTAGGATCTGAGGAATAAATTGAATAAAATGGGAGGTCTGGGTTAGCTGATCTTCTCACAAAATACTGAGACAAGTTAAGAAGAAGTTCAAGTATACAGTGCTGAAAAGACCCTGGAGCTTAAGTGGGGCTGCATTCTTGAAAGACCCAGTGTGTCACTGCAGCAGTTTTACCTGGCCTATTAGTCCTCTGTTTGTAACACTCAGAAAAAATGCCCATTCTCAAAAAAATTTGTCAATTATTTATCGATAGTTTAAATAGTATGGCAATAGTTAGGGAGAATTCACAGCCTCGTAGCGAAAGAGACTAAATGAGACTTTATGGATTTTTGTACTCAATACTCTGACATATGAGAAGACTAAGTTTCATAAGCCTGATCTCTTCCTAAAACTGCAGCCTCCTTGGGCAGTCAGTTCCATTTGTAACTAACTCTACTGTTAAAATATTTCCCTAGAATTGAAAATAAATCTTCCTGTCAAGTCAGGCTTAACAAAAATCCATAAAATATGTCTGAAAGCATTCTTTCAGCATTCACAAGTATACTTTTACCACCATGTTGGCACTTAATAACAGTTTAAAAAATAGTATTCTGAAGGATAACAGGTAACTTTCAGGGCAGCGAAATTTCAGGATATATAGTCAATCTCTTATTGCTCTAAAGACTTATTTTTAGGATTAAACTGATTATTAACCAGAGTGGTTCAGACTGGCAGTTGTGTCAGACTGGCAGTTTACACCTTCAGCAGAGGATTTAGTTGTAATTTTGACATTCCAGAGCAGGTTTCAAATGAACTTTCTTAAAATGTTTATTTTGTTATTGTCACCAGAAGATCTCAGAAAACACAGAAAACACGATTACAGATGCTCTATAACCTTTGTTCTGTTTTAATGTTGAGCAGTTCAATGGCAATTTGTTTTACAGTCAGGGATCACTCTTCCACTTTTCCTGAGAGCTCACTGCATAGCTGGTATCTGATATCTGTGTGCCCTTGGGAAAGAGAGGATCCTCCTTTGGAGCATACCTGGAAGTCAATGACTTGCGAGTCCAAGCCCTTTGCAGAATGACATAACAGATCCGGTGGTTAACAGGTACCGATGCACAAAGAAATATTGACATGTTGGTTTGCTCTAATTATCACTAGAATAGTAGAACCTTTTCATTTCGACTCTTTCTTAAACCAGTAATATAGCAAGCTAACATATTAAGTGCATTTGGAATATGATGAAAGAGATGAAAATAGAATAATAAGAGGAGTGATGCTCTGAGGGACCTGAAAATCTAGCTGAGACTTCTGGATAAAGCACAGTTTTGGAGGAGCTAAATTCTTTGGGCAGGCACAGGGAGTTTTCAGACTTCAGAAAATTCAGGCAGCAGTTACAGCCAGAGTATCTGCTGGTTCTGGATTTGTCCTGGTTAATAAAGTGGCAGTCACTTTCTATTATAACTCTTCCTTATTAAGCAAATCTGTTATCTGTATAATAAAATCATCTGTCAACAATAATTGAGTCTGCTTTTTAATCAGGCTGCAGCATGCCTGCACTCCACGCAACGCTTCTGAACTTCCCAGCTCCCGCTGCTGTAGTGTGTCCTGCATCACACCAGGCACAGTGCAGATCCCAAAAGGAGGCCTTGCCCTGAGTGTTGACATGCTGAAAACACGGGTTCTTTGGAAGCACCGAAAAGTTGGGCTTTCAAAACAGCCCATGAATGCAAGTGTATCTGTCATTCTGCAACTTCCAAATCAGTGTTTAGTCTTACCAAAAAAAAAAAAGTTTTTTTTTTCTCCACTTGTAATGACATTGAAGTTTTTCACAACAAATGCTCAGGCTTTATTCTCAGTTACAAAAATTTCAAATTTTCTATTAAGAACTTTTAATCATGGAGAGTGTTGTTGCTTTTAGTTTTCCATATAATCATTCTTTTGTTACTCATCAACTTTTTAGTTGTTTCTCACTCTTTATCCTTGACTTCCCTTACTCCTCCAAATGAAAGCTGAACTTGGGTGGATGGAGGCAGGTTAAAGGCACATTTCAAACCCACTCATCTCTGCTGTAATCTTTTCAGCCAGTGGCCACATTTCCAGTTGTCCTAGTGAGAACAACTTTGCCAACACAGTGCATTTTCGGAAATGTAGTTAATTTCCCCCTCCCTCCTTGCCCCTCCCCCCTCAAGTTTTTATTTGTACTTTATTTCCCACTTTTTTCTCAGGATATTTTGCATTATTTGAAAGTTCTGTATGAACTGTACTTCTCATAAAATTATTCTTTTAATTTTAAATCACGTTTTTTTTATAGTGACTGATTTTCTATTAGTGCATATGTATGTTTATCTTGTGAGATCAGCTACGGTTCAGGAGAGTTTCTGCTTAGAGGTACACCACGTATCAAGGAGCAGATTCATGTTATTTGTGTAAAATTGTCTAACTATTGAATGAACTATTGAAAGGTGCACTTTAATATTTTATTAATTACAAAATAATCAATAAAAATCCAAGAACTTTAAACTGCTTGAAGTCTTTCATTTCTACTCATTATGTTTTTGAGCTAAATAGGTAATGTTTCTAACCATTTCCAGACTGTGATTACCATATTGACATAGTATGAAATTTCCATGCTACTGCGATTGACCTCCCTTTTCAGAAAAGTGATGCTTTTGCAGAATAACCACTACATCTCCTTTTTTCCAAAGTAATTGTGTTTAAAATTTAAATTCCTAATCTTATTCATGTACAGAAATTCACACATAAAGGTTTATAAATTCCAAACCAATGGAAAATATTTTTGTGTGTTCTTTATCAAAGGTGTCTCAGGTCTTTGTAGGCCAACAAAGGAGTCCAGTGAAACAAGAATTATCCTCTCACACCACAGCAATTCTTCTTATTAATTTCTTATTTCTCACTGAAGATCTGAAGCTTTTAATCCAAGAACCAACCCCGAATTTTTAGACCCCTCTGAAACCTTTTGAATAACAACGAATGACAATGGTACATAAAAGATAATCCACACTTTAAACAGTGTCTCAAAGTATATCTCCTCTGGTATATGCTGCGAAATTTGGGTGAATGATTTGTTTCTACTTTTCACTGAGACTATTATTCAAAGACCTTGGCTCTTCAGAAGAACACTATTTTTTTAAACCAATATTAACTCCTTAACAGAAGCTGTTCAGAGGAGTTACTTGTGGTTGTCATAAATCTGTGCCCAAGTGGCAGAGCTCAGCTCAAACCTTTGAACTACTGATATCAAGGGAAATTCAGACAAGATATTCAGTAACAGTAGGATATCTACCTTTTTTAACCATGAAACAGTATCTGGTTATTTGGTTGAGACATCAGAACAGGACTGATCAGAAATCTTGGATACTGTTTTGAACCCGTTTTCTCCAATAAATTTTCCTTGTTTCTGCTCAGCGTTTGTTAGAATTTAAATGAACTAATTCTTAAGTTGAAATTAATGTGAAAATGCCCAATAATTTTTTATTTCAAAAAATGCCTGTTTTTTTTGTTTCCTTTAGGTGATCAGGACCAACATCTGCAGCCATGTGTAATTCCAAAGCAGCTTGTCACCAGAAAAATGGGTCAAAATTATTGAAGCTTTCCTACTGTCACGGTCATTAAAAGCACAGGTTCAAGAAAGTGCTCTAAGCTGCTTGCCAGCTGTTTTTCTTCTCTTATGTCTCCACCACCACTCCGAACCTCAGTGGAAAAACAAGTCAACAGAGATTAATCTACCAGCAACTATCATATTTCCGTAAAGAAATGGCTGAAACTGTGGAGAACAATATTCACATCAGTTATTTCATTAATTTTCTAAGAAGATACTTAGAGAGAATATAAATATTATTTTTTAAACTTTTTTATTTTCCTTAAGGAAGTTTAGTTAAGAGTCAGGGTGAGCTATGGTTTGAGAATCAGAAGATCTCAAGTGTTATTGTCATTGTTTTGCCACGGGATTTGGGAACAGTTTTTGTCTCAGTACAACTGTTTTTCTGAGGGAAAGAGAAACCTAATATCCCTATTCTATTAAAAACAAATGAAACGAGAACAAACAATTTACATTTTCCTTAAAAGCAACAATTATAAATATGTATAATTATGCAAACACTTAAAAGAAAGATATTCTCCTGCATAGAAAAATAACAAAGAATTTCTGAATGTATAAACTAAACTGACTTTAATTATAAGAGCAGGAACCTTGCTCACAGGGATTTTTTTAAGCCTCACCTGAAAATTTAAGTCTTTCAAAGGGAGTTATGAAGCAGGACTGCTCACGTATTTTTCAAGCTCTAACTGTGACTCATTTATGTTGTTGTATGTTACCAGCATGTCTTTGGCATACAACTTTTTAAAACAAATGGAGTGGACTTTTTTTTTCTCCAGTATATGAATTGGCAACATGGCAACAATTTCATCAAGATATTATTGTGATATAGTAATTTTTTAAGAAATAAGAGAAAGGGCATTCATATGGCAAAGGAAATATCAAGAACTAGAACTTAATTGCCTCTGTCAATATGTGACTGATGCCTACGATTCTCTGTAACATCTGCAGGACTCACACAAGTGGATAGATTAATACAGAATTAAAATATCTATGGTAGACAATCAGATTAATAAAGTGGGTCAGGTCTATCACGAGAATAAATATTTCTAGTGTTTGAAGTGTTGTCTATTCCTTTTCTACACTTTAGGCTTGTCCCCCTACCCACCCTGAGTTGAATAAGACTATTTGTATTCTTGGAGGGAAACAGATGTGCAAGCATATCTATGAAAAGCCTAAGTATCTTTTCCTAGAGAAAGTAATCAAGTGGACGTGTCAAGTGCCCCACTCTCTTTGAAGATGCTGATGGTGATGGGTGGAGGTGTATTGTTTTCTTCTTACAGAAGACAAATGAAAGTAGGAAATAGGAAAAGGAATAGGAAACAGCATAAGATATCTGATCAATTTAGTAATTATAGGTTTAACCTGTCAAACACAGGTCATTTGGCCAATTCAGTAGGGTCTGTATTTACAACACATTATCTTTGAACAAATATAGATAATCAAAATTTCAAGGCTGGGTCTCTCAGTGTGGTGCACAGGAGGTGCAAAAAAATCCCATTAGCTACTAACAGGATTTGTGCCCCTGTGTCTCATGCACCACTTTGAAAATTCACTCTCAGTCATCTGGAAGCAAGGTAATATGCCAGGCATTCAAAATTACATAATTAGAATACAGTCAAGAAGTTTAATCGACTATCACGTACAACGTATTAGAGGCATAAAGAATTGCTTATGGTTAAATATTTAATTTCAAGCTAGGATTTTTCCACTGGACCTACCTATATATGAGTGTTTAATTCAATAAAATAGTGGATATTTACTAATTTGTAACTCAGCTTTACAGTTAGTTGGAAACTGTTTCCAATCTCAAATCCACAAAGTTATCTAATTATCAAGGAATTCCGAGACACTGTACTCATAAAATGTGAACAGTTCAGTTGTATAAAAACACCCCACACAAAACACACATATGTACAGGCAAACTGTGCATTTACACATCCTATTCCAACAGTGTGATATGTTAATAATAGTCCAGATATGTCTCCATATTTTTAAATCCATATGATGTCATTCACATCATCAGTTTTCTACTGTGATGGAAATTCTTTGGATTTCTCTTAGAGGGTTTTGGATAAAAAAGTCAGCAAAATACACAGTTTGTACTATAACTTTTTCCTAGATTTGAGTGTACTGCTAACTGTAGTAATAGTTCTTATTTTCTGTCTCACATCACGAAATGAAATTGGAACATACCAAGCAGCTCCAGAGGGGTATGACAGGTGGAGACCACCGTACCACATTCAGTCTATGAATTCGTATCGGTGACTGACTCAAGTCAAAATAATTCAGGTCAGGTCTTCTACTTATATAAACTTCTACCACGTCTTTTAGTCTAGAAAAATGTAAGTGGACAGCCAGGATTACTAGCTTAATTAATTGTAGCAAAGACACTAAATATCTTGACTATAAAATAGTGAAAGAAAATGAATGATATCCAGAAGATTCCTTAGAGCACTTTTCTGTTTTCCAGTGGCAAGCTCCTTTCTCCAGTCTTATAAAAAATGTCACATAGTTGGTGAGCCACTCAAGAGATAAGTAGCTTCTAATCATGAAAAGATGTGTTTGAATTTATAATCATAATCCTTTATATGGTTGAGTATGAAGAGTTTATCGACATATCTTTCAGTGAGATGAAATAGTATATTATAGTAAATGTTAACATTTCACATAAGATCACTACATGCTTGAAGTAGTGGTGAGTAATACCTGGGGAAACAAAAGATATAAATATGAAAGATACTGGTTTTGTACCAAGTTGTTCGGTGATGCTGTCCCTGGAGTCATTGCATACGCTGCCAAAATCTTCTTGTTCATCATACTGGAAATCCTTCTGGTAGCATTGCACTGCCTTTTCTCCCACTTCTTCATTTTTCTTAAAGTACCAGCTGGGTCAGCTTAGCCAGAGTTTAGGTGTGCAGAACATCACCTATCTGATGCTTGAAGTAACCTCACGAAGTCAGTCCTAGTGAATTCAGGGAAGGTGTGTGGGATTGTGCTGTGTCTTGGGGACGTGGCACAGAAATGGTTCTGGCTTCTAACCTCAATGATGCATCTATCTTCTTAATATTTGGCTTCTTAGCATGTAGACAGAACCCAGTGACTAGGAATTTTAAGATCTCTAGGCAAGGCATGGGAGGATATAAGAGTATTAAGACAAAACCCAAACCACTCCAGGAAGCTAAGAAGAGAAGATACAATATCAGATGCATGTGCAGGCTGTGTAATGTGTGATGTTTGAAGTCTGACAGTTCAAATTTCTAAGCAATAGGATACATTTTCAAATTTTCTTCTTATTCAGGGCCATGGAGATGTACCTCCATCTACGCTCTTGAAGGTAGAGAAATAGCTGTTTTCATTCAAAAACTGACTTTTGCAATTACATTGCAATGTCGGCAGGAGGCAGGACTGATTTTAATTCTTCTTTCACAGTCCAGCCTTGTGGTTCCTGGCCAGGTGAATGGAAGTCAGCTATGCTTGATCCCCTTCTTCGCCTGAAGACTCAGCCCGTAATGCTCCTGTGTTATCAGACTAAATAGAGCTACCGTTGGGGTAATGCTGAAGCGGGGAGAGACACTGGAAGGGAACACACTCCCTCATTTCTGTACGACCTAATCTACTCCACAGAAAACAAGAGTCATAGGATCAGAAAGCAAAGGGCCTGGAAACATGAGTCTAGCCCATGCTTCAAAGACAGTTCCTATATATTATGTGCAACAGCTGGTAAAATGCATTACTAATCCTGAAAGCAGTTATCAGAACCCAGTTTTGACCTGCGGGGCGCTCTTGCAACTATGAGACAGAGTCATGCCCTGTCTTTGCAGAGTATTTGAATATTCTTATCATAAGACTAAATAAGGCTATTCTTTTAGATATCAAGGCCCCTTTACAGAGCTCTGGGTAGTGCAACCTTAGTTAAATGAAAATTGCCCTCAGCTTAGCCTTTCCAAAAAGTTTTGCAGACCACCTGAGGTATTTTAAGTGGAAATTATGTAGTCTGAATATTTCATATTACTAATTATCTCCCACAAATCCTTACTGTGTCCTCAGATAGTTAGGTCTGTTGTAATTGCTCCACAGCAATTTACAGAAGGTGAGAGAGTGAGTTCACCTTGTTTCAAAATCCTTTCCCATCACAAATTACTCTTTCATTCTAATAGCAGTTTAGACCATTGATGGATAAGTTTTATTCCTTGACAGTGTGAAATAACCCAGTCATTACAGGTCAGAAACGTATGCTGAATATAATTATGCATATAGAATAACACAGCTGGTGGACTCAAAACCAACAAATAAATATACTTCATATAGAGTACAACAGTTCCTTACTTTCCTTCTGAGTTATGGACACAAAATTTGTTCCCATGATATGTGCTTCATTTTAGATTTTGGTGACACAGACTTATCCAATTTAAACTCATTTCTATGTCTGCTCAAGATTTACAGAACACAGAATTCATGCTAAATGACTGCATTTCTACTGTCTCATTAGTGGCTTCAGTAATATTTTTTTGTGCTGTTTATAAGGAGTATGCAGAAGACATGGCACTTGTATTTGGATTCTAATTTGTGGACTGCTTGACAGTCTTCTTTTCCCATAATGTATTCATTGCAAGATATATTGGTTATGCAATAAAGTATTTTTTAATTGCTAGCTTTAGAAATATTTAAGTACCCAATTATTTTTATCTAAAAGACTATTATAGAAAAAAGGGAAAAGTTAAAAATGGATAGGCCATGGCTAGACAAGGATTATGAGTTGCACAGCAAGAGCACTGAGCCTTTGATGAAGTGTATAAATAATTAGTGACACACTTTAAGACATCTTTCTCTTGGTTCATAGTACCTGTGCTCATTTAATTCCATCTGAAAATATGCCCAGTCATTCACAGCGAAGGACAGATAAATTGGTGACCAAGTCAATGAGAAAACTGATTCATCCTGAAGCACCAAAGGCCAAATATTTTCTGCACATACACAGTTCAGACACTCATTTGGAGATTAGGCACCAATATAAATTTATTCTGCCCTAGCAAAAGATCATGGGGGACATGAGATAGACTTGGACATGACATAGGCGGGACATGAGATAGATTTGGACGTGACAGCCTAGTGCCCATAAATACAGGCATGCCTGTAGATGTGTAATAACTTTTAATATCCAGTCTGAATATGTGAATGATGTTTAGTAATACAGACAGGAGATTAATGAAAAAAAGTAGCACTCCATAAATAGGGTCTCCTCTTCTTGCTTTTTTAAAATTTACATGAATACTCAAGCATCCCTTTTTGTTTGTTTTCCATAATCATTGGTGGGATGAACTTGGTCAGCACAAATGGATATGAGCTTCAAAATCAATTGGTGTCTTCACTGCACTTCACTAAACTGCACCTTCACAACAGTATTTTCACAGCTGAAGAAGTACCTTGCTACCTAAAGATGCAGGCGGGGCACCTAATGTAAGTTCAAAATGACTAAAGATTATAAGATGTTCAAGTTCATTAGGTTCTGAAATTGTTTGGAAATTCTGATCTTACTTACTTATACTTCTTACAAGGAGGAACAGAAACATATCTCAGGAGATATGACCAGACAGCTGTTTACCCATCTCAGATAGTAAATACTAAGGTATTCCACATTGGTCATTGGTTTTGCAGAATTCCTCAAAATATTAAACAAAACAACAAATAAATATGAAGCCAAGGAAGACTGCTTGTTAACTTTGCTCCCATTCTAGTGATTTACAGACCATTTCTGCAAACCTTGTCCCCCAAAAGTTGCTTACAAAACTAATACAAAATCAGTTCCTCTTATGAGTGTAGCCCCAGTTTGGACTCTCACGCACGGGGTTTATGATATGATATGATGTATTGCTTTCAGCTCCATCTGTGATACTTGCCACTTAAGTGAATTACTCTAGTTGGGATGGAGTGGTTCTGTTAAGGGAAATTTAAAAGATATAGAATTACTTCAATCTCAACAACATTTTATTTTTCATCTTAACAATTTTTCTGCATGAACACATATAATAAAAGTACTGTACTGTGGATACCGTTAAACAGGCTTACACTTTGGGTATTCCTTACATTTCTGAGTTTATGCTATGATCCTGTCTCTAAGCCAGCAAGGTAACTGTACAGCTTTCTGGCTCTTTCTACACCATCTCACTGAAATACACTCTTTCCTGTCTATCTGCATAGCTGTAATTCTCATGGGGTTGTCTTCTATCTTGATTACAAAAATATTCCCTTCTTTGGCCTTGGAAAAAAGGTCAAACAGCAACCATACCTTTCTCCTATTCAAAGAAGCCTTCAGCAGAAAAGATGGGTCCTCAGAGGACAATGCTAAATGCTTATCTTTCCTCATACTCTTTTCCAAACATCTACTACAGAGCTGTATAGACCTGACCTAACATCATGTCTTAATGTTGAGTAGGTAAATAAAACTTCCTATTTTCTTTCATACTTTCCTGTCTTTCTTGTACTTGACAGTGTTCATATGAATGTCACTACAAGGTTCTCTGCAATATTTTAGAATTTTTCTGGAGAAGATGTAACTACAGCAGAGCAAGAAGATAGAAGGAGCTGGAAATGTTACTACTTCTTGGTAAGAAGGCTCAGACAACATGCTTTTGAAGAAGATATGCATCAAATTGACTGTCAGTCAATTAAGTAGTAGAGTTGTGTGAAGACTCTTACTTTTCCACACTGAGGGGAAAAAGAATCCCTGAAATAACTATAATTTCCCTTTTAAATGTATGTAGAGAGGAAAAGTGCTGTACCACATTAGTGCAATTAGAATGGAGATACAGTGTTTTTGCAGAAGCATCTGCTTCTGTGAGAGAAAGTATGCTGTTTCTTTTCCTTTTTTTCCTTTTCCGACCAAAGACTGGTGAAAAAGACAAAATGGAGGTTGCATAAAGAAAATTAGAAAGGAAGATATTTTTTAGTAAATATATCCTGAAATCTAACAATAATTATAAACCTAGAAATTTTCTGTTAATAAATGCAGAAAATACTATTTACCTATTCAGTTATTTATGTTTCAGATTTCAGATTTTTTAAAAATTATACATTAAAGCCAGATTAAAACTACAGGGAGTTTTCCTTATTTGATTTTCCCTCCATTTTATTAGTAATTTTATTTCATCCTGCAGAAAAAGAAAATAGAATGAATCAGGGGAAAATATGGCAAACGCTTTTGAGATCCCCAAGCCATGTATAATTGTTACTTTAATTTCTAAAAATAATTCTAATGAATCTTCATAATTTTAATTTTGAGGTGAAATAATATAATTTCAAAAGATCATTTTAATTAAAAAAACTGTCAACTGTCTTTAGTTTCCCTTACAAATAAGGAAGACTTGACATATTCAGTGATTGACATAGACTATATTATGACTCAAGCTATAGGACCAAACTGTATCACCTTACCACTGCCCAAAGCTCAGGGCAGAGTCTGAAGCGTTAAGTTTTTGGCCATTGAAGGTAGTACTGCAAGTGATGTGACTCCATGTTTTCCTCTGAGGGACCAGAAACTCTTTGGCAAATCTGGTAAAGCTGTTTGATTAGTGATATCCTGGCAATGCTGGCTTTTCCATCCCACTGCTCCACAAAGTCAGAGCCGTCCTGCTGGGTGTTGTGGTCTGGTGTCCGCAGCCTCCCTGGCCCAGTGACCTTGCATGCTGGAGACTATCAGCCTATGATAGGCAGCCTGCCCGCCAGGACTATCAGCCACTCACAGTGACAAAATGTCAATGCAACTATGACTAGTGCTGCCATCAGAGAGAGGTGCAAGATTGCAGGCCACAGACTTGGCCTTTCCCTTACACATGTGCCTACCAAGCAGCCCAGGATGCTGGAAGTGTTGGTCAAGCAAATAGGTACAACTGGACTTTTGTCTATGGTCCACACAAAACCTTCCAGGCTGAGAGGTGATAATCTTGGCTACAGGGTAACAGTGCAACATTCACTGAACTCAGGAGAGATGCAGTAGTTTGCACCAGACTCACTATCTGCAGTCTCCTCAACGGAAGAGATGCAATTGTAACCTCTTTTTGGCTGCATCTCCACACACTACTGCTACTCTTTCCACCGTCATATGGTATGCTGTAATATGGATTTGCAGTGATACTTCTGGGTGGTTTTTTTTTTTTCTGCATTTCATTGGGCAGAAAACAATTCACAACTATTTAAAGGACTATCTTTTATGATAACTATATATGATTCTATGTTTGTTTCCTTTTGAACATTAACATACTTATCAACACTTTCCATCTGAGATCTCCAGAGATTTTGGCTATACCTAATTAACAAGTTCTGATGAGACCTGTGTAGCAGTGCTGAGTCCAGCCAGCCAAATTCATTGTGAAACATTTCTGTAATTGGGTCTCTATGGCCCAGAGCTGGGTGATAACTTCCAAGAAGTATCATTGTAACATGTCAGGTCTTTAGTGGGTGCAAATTTTCCTGTGATTTATAAATCACGAGAGTGTGGCCTGAGAAATTAAGTATAGATGTAGGATAACGATTGAGACAATGTACAGAGAAGCTATGAATTCTAGGTGGATCTGAAATTCCAGCATCTCTGAGTATTTCAGTGTATGAAATTTCAGTTGCTTTCAGGAACTGAGCTAGACTTTGTCCAGGTCATGGGCAGGAAACAGTAACTTCGATGGTTCGTACTCAGACAGGGGAGTCTGAGGGCAACATAGTCAATGAAAGATGGGGAATCAGTAAGTTTCAGGCAGTGGAGTTTTGGTAAGGGAAGAGTATTAAGAAAGAGTCTGAAATATCTGGAGAGAAAAGAGCCAACAGACTGTCTTTATGTTGAATGTAAGACTGGTTGAATGTGAACAAAGTTGACTGAAAGTTTGAAAAAAGACATAGTGCCCAGTAGAGAGGTCTTAGAATTACAGAAAAACACTATCAAGTTACCCGGAATAATCTAATAGTATAAGAAAAATCATAGTCACAGCCTATCAGCATATGCTTTAGGAGTTTATGAGTTTATAACCATCTCAATAAGATGTAGCGAGTGGAGGTTTGCTTCTGAGCATGGTGATTCAAAGGGAGCTTCTGGCTGTGCAATGGTAGGTTAAAGTGGAGCCGGCTTGCAGCTCCTCCAGAATGTCACTCTGAGAAACACACATCAAATGCCAACATCTAATTTAAAATCCTGTTCCTATTCCTTCTTCACCCAAGAAAATGTTATGTTCTGAATTGTTCATTTAAGGCTGTTTTTAACAGAGAGCTTTGGGAGACACTTTCATCAAACAATAGATTTTGTACTTAACTAAAATAAGAATGTATTTTTACACGTTCACCTAAAGATAACCCTTAATGTATTCTAGTGCCCTGAACACATTGTTAAGTTGAACTCACAGAAAATTTGAATTTTAACAGGAATAATGCTATATATCCTGATTATTCATGAACCAATAAGGTCAGACACAGCTTAACCATGTGTAGAGTTTAGAGAAACCTCAAGTGTATAAGGCTGTTGGGATTTGATAGATCCCAAGGGTACCAAATAAGGGCAACTCTGTTAAATAACTACAGTGCCTCTTTAAATTTCTCATATTTTTTTAAATTATCATTTTTGGGAATTTAGTATTACCCCTGGCAAATTTTAAAAGATAGTTCCTGAAAAGCAAGTTGTGGAAAAATTTCTTTTAAAACAATGATTGCATGGATCGTACATGACAAAGGAAGATTTTTTTTCTTGAATTTAATTTGTTGCATTTTACCTTTACAATAAGGAATCTGCTCATTTCTATTTCAAGTGAAAGCTGTGTTAGCCCTATGTAAAAAAAAAGTACGTTTCAGTTTGGAATTTAATTTTAGCATTTTTAGCCATTTTTTTTTCTTTGGAAATATATTTTTATTGCATAAGATAATATATAAGTGGCATAAAATTCTCCTTTGGTTTATATTTAAAATATTTACAATACTCCATAAATGTATCAGCTACTTTAAGTCTTTAGTATTGAAAGGATTGATTAGCTAACTAGTTGGATACGTAATTAAGATCTCAAGGCCCCTGTTTAAGCTTGAGTGTATCAGCCAATGAGAAGTGTCGTGTCTGCTTTGGGACGAGCAAAGCTTTTAAACGTTACCCTTCAACCCACACAGCAGTCTCCCTTTCTTCACAAAACTATGTTCTTGTCCATAATTTTAAGGGCCTTTGTAAACTGTGTAAGCAGCAGGACCTTTGGTTCAGCAGCAGTGATTTTTCCAGTTAAATGTGTAATTCACCAAATAGAAGGACAGACACCTTGGAGACATCATTATTCTTCACCTATCTGTCAGAAACTACAGAGGATCTGGCTGGTTCAGTTTGCAGTCCTTTTATCTTCAGTCCGATTTCTACAATTTTTTCAAATGGATCCACAACGTATTCATCACACCATGAGCCAGAATTTCAGCCCTAGCATCACCAGTTATATAAGTTCTGAGTGGAGTAAACTAATTTCCCTTGATTTCAGTCATGTGAAGTGATGGGTGGAAAGGTCACTCTCATTAGTGGTGAGAGATGGTGCTGCCCTGGTGGCCAACTGGCTTTGCACCCTTTTAGTTATTGATCTGGGAACATACAGAAGTAGGCAATGGCTGCAGGGCTAAGCTCGGCTCTCTCTTCTTGAGGCTCTCCTAGGAAAGCTACCAAAGGTTTCCTTCCACACTCTGTATCTCTGCTATGTGTAATTAAGGTTAGGTAGGTGAAATAACTAAAAGCAAAACATTCACATTATTAATTCCTCCTAGAGAAAAAGCATTCAGGACAAACAAATCCAGGGAAAATTTTCTTGGTATAGCAGAACCCTGTCAGGTCAAAGTGAGTCAACGTTTAGTTTTCGGAAAGCAAAATCTTTCTGCAACCAAAACCAGTGAAAATGTTTGATATTCTCCATTTTCTTGGCTGATTCAGAGCCAGTGTGGGACTGGGACCATAATCCCAATGAAAATGCAGAGGCAGTTGCCACCATTTCTTCTAGAGCGGTCATCCTAGCC
This sequence comes from Psophia crepitans, assembly GCA_013399095.1. Taxonomy (NCBI): domain Eukaryota; kingdom Metazoa; phylum Chordata; class Aves; order Gruiformes; family Psophiidae; genus Psophia; species Psophia crepitans. Next base: position 325,304 of record VWZZ01005946.1, read on the forward strand.
CCTGGGATTTTTCCAATGAAAATGATTGAGGTAAATAAAACATGAAATTGGGGAACATATTGGCATCCGAAGATAAAGAGATATCAACAGAAGCAATCTGTAAAGTATTATCAATTGCAAAAACAGAGGTGCACACTAGTGGTGTAGTGGTTTGTTGTCTTTTTTTGAAGCAGTATAAATATGTGTTTCAGAAATGTGTCAGAGTTGTTAGGCTATCTAAAACACTTGATCACTATAGAGTGTGAGAGAGAGATGAAGAGAGGGGAAGAGGGAAAGCAGGTGATACTGTTTTTTGGGAAAAATTTAGGTAATTTTTGTGTTAGTTTTCTCAGATGACCTGGTCAGATGCCTGAATCCTAGTGTAGACACTCAGATTCAACTGCTTTCTCCTGTTAGGTTGAAGAAACATGACTGATGCTCCTCCAAGAGAAGGAAAGGAAAAAAGATAATTCTTTGGGAAACTCTATCCTTCTTGTGTAAGTCTGCTCACAGCCTGCCTATTCCCTGCTCCTGTTGACTCTCAGAGTTCATAGTATGATGCAGATGTTATGCTCCCAGGTAGCACATGGGTCTATGTGCAAAAAGCAGCCGCAGGCAGCCATCCTCTTGCCTCAGAGATTTCCATGCCTGATCTGGGGCCAGCACTCCTTTTTTAAGGCAGCATTGGAAACATGTTCTGCTCTCAACCCAGACTCTCAGGTTAGGCTCCTGCCTGACAAAACACAGTGTCAAATTATCTGTGCACATTATACACCCTGCTGGCAAGAACCATTTAAAATTACGATAAAATAATATGGCAAGTATCCCAACCTTCAAAATGTTCTGTTGGATTCCATTCCATTCTAATCTGGGTAAAAGCACCATCAACAGCAAACCAGGTACACACACAAGAAGTAGAAGCAACTGCAGTGTGGTTATTAGCCTATGACTTCCTGCTCCCACAGGATGCCAGGCCATACTCACCATGTTATTAGGTCAAATCAGTTTATTCCTCTTCCTTTGCTGATGGACAAATAAGTGTTTGCTAGTTATCTTGCAACGTGCACAGGATCAAACTGAAGGCCAAACAGAAAGAAGCCATTGAAAGCAAAGTCTAAAAACACTTTGGTTAGTCTCTGAAAAAAATTCCTTGCATTTATTCTCATACAAATACTTTTAATGCTTTCTATTTTTTAAAGAATTCTTCATTATTTCTTTATCCTTTTCTTTCTGTCACTTCTTCCTTCCTTTTAAAATCTTTTGTTTTCCACACTGTTTATAATTGTGATGGGCCAGTTTGTGGTGGGATAGCTCAAAATGGATAAGCCAATTTTTTTCTTAAAGTTTTCCTTTCATTTATTAGAGAGTCAAACTGTGACTTGTACAGAAGCTTTCCATAATAAGTGCCTTGACCTGATTAGCACCTTATTCTGCTGTCATACGGTGGCAACGTTGCATGTTATAAAGCAGAATTTCCATTTCTTCATTTCTGGTCTGGGTTTAACAAGAATGTCATTTTTTCTACAGGGAAACTTAAGTTTGTTCCACTGAGAACTGACTATTAGTTTTTAAAGTGTTTCTTAAAGGGGTTATTCTTTTTAAAGAGAAACCAATGTCAGAGTTCTGTGAATGAAAGAATGAGCTCTCCAAAATGATTGATGGTGCTGTCTTACTTCTCTTGATTGATTAGTGCTTTGGTTCTGAAACTTTGGCCCACAGACCATCTGTGTCCTGCAGAGGGCTTGCTACGAGAGTCTTTAGAGAGGAGACAGATCCCATGATGATGGGTTCTCTGCTTGATTCCTGCTGTTAAATCATCCTAAAAGCAGTTAAAAATTCATGAAACATTTTACTAATCGGACTTCTTCTAGGAACACAATTCTAAGTGGGAAGATTATTTTTGCTTCTGAAGTTGTTTCCCTTTTTAATATACATAAATAATAATTAATAAGTTATTTATAAAGCCTCATAGGCATGACTGAGGTGCTTGGGGTACTATACAACATCATCAAAACAGAATAAAAACAAAATGAACAAAAGTTCACCTTCATTAGAGTCGAGCCAAACACAAGAAATATTGCAGACAAGATAACAGAATCTGCTTCTCTAATCATGCAGACTCGACATATATTTTATATTTTTATATTTATATTTTTATATTTTTAAAGTGATGCTAGGGTTTGAAATAGATCATCATAAGCTTCAAATCATGCACAAATAAGGGTGAAGTCCTTTTGTTCTTCCATAAACTGATTTTCATTTCACATATCCTCATATGTTTTCCTAGCTCATCTGTTTCAGATGTTAAGCATAAATTGCCAGGCCCATAAGATATTCTGCACTGCCAAGGCTCTACATGGTGCCCCATACGGCCTTCCCCAAATAAACAGGCAGAAACCCAGATGTTCCAGGAGCTGTGCAGTAAATGTTTTGACTCCATACTGGGGGAAGTTATAAAGCAAGGAACTGGGCCTTCCCTACCCTTTTACAAATAAGGGCTGTGGGGCAAAGTTCCCTACTTGCCAGCTCTTTGGGCAAGGGAAAATCATATTGGTACAAAGATTACTTTTACAAATAGCTACAACCACATGAATTTCAACAACACCTGTCCCAAACCTAGGTTAAAAGACCTACAAATTATCGCATAACCATGTATATATTTAATCAGTGGAATGCACTTACAGGGGCCATTTTTAAAGTTCCGTCTGATTCAGACTGCAGGCAAACATCAGTTACTTTTTTCCTGCAGTATCACCAAGTACCGGTTCCACAATACAGACTTTTAAATGCGTAAGCTGGCTGTACAACACAAGTGAATTTGCACTCCCTCTCCATCAGGCACCAGCCAAACTGTCACTGTTTACAAATAGGTTAAATAGGTTACGGAGATAAATATAAGAGGAAAAAATAATGGAAAATATATAGTGAAAGTTAGGCTGTCATCATCAGCAGCTGTTTCTGATAAGGCTCAGCTCTCAAACTATTGAAACAGAGAAAACAGATTAAAGCTGTTGCTTTGATGCCTTAATACAGTATCTATTTAATTTGAGATTACATAGTTCATGAGGCATAAATCCCCAAATATTTTTGTAAAATCCTTTAACAGCCTTCAAAAATATCAGTGTAATTTGTAGAATTCACTCTCATGAGTCTGGTTTTAGAAATACACCAATGCATAGATGATTTGAGAGAGCAAAGAACTGAGCCTGGTTTTGGATTTGTATCTCAAGGCACATTTTCTCTAAGCAATAGGTTTCAAGGAAGCTCAGCTGGAACTGAGGACAAGTATTAATGGTGGAAGTTCAAAGGCATGGGTGGGAGCAGCAAGGATGGATAGGCACGTGCTCCACTAACGTGCAGTGAGACTGATGAGGGGTGTGTGCTCCTGTCCCTTTGTACATTGAAAACATCTATCCCAATATATCATCTAACTAATTAAACAGTACTTCACTGAGAGGAGTCCACATAAGATTGGGCTTGAATATAGAGACCAGATCTAGGGTCCATTAAAATCTCTTAAGAAGGCACTGCAGAAGAATTTTGGCTTTTACACTGTTACAGTGCAGATATCACATTCAGCCCCAGCTACATAAATGCCAGGAGACACAGACCCAAGGCAGGAGAGCACTGTTCTCCTGATCCACCTTCCACAGTTTCATTTTTTGTGTCCAATAAAAGTGATGCTGAGCATTTCACAGCATTCATCTTTTTGAAAGAAAACCCACCTCTTTCACTATGCTTTGTGGCTGGCATCGCTGAGGTATAGTCTGACCTCTGATGCCTGGAAATGCTGCAGTTCCGGCCTATATCTGAGAACATTTAGATATATGGGAGGAAAATAGGAAGAATTCTCTTGAATGGCCTATTAGTTTATGTAACTGCTTCCCCAAAGCAGTAAAAGAAAATGCGATATCAGCAGAATTCACATGTAAGTAAGTAATAAACCACCAGGTAGGAAAAGTTAGTCAACAACAGCATAGAACTCATACTCAAGTGTTTCTCCTAAAATCTGGGTTTTTGCCATCCTTTATTGCATATAATTTTTTCCAGAAATATATATTTTAAAAAAAGCAGCTGTTTACTTTGTTGTAATCTATTACAATACCAACATGACATGAAACATTACAAGTTCAATTGCTAATCACTATTTTTTTCCCCTGGTTTTTTTTTTTTACCTTTCAGAACCCCTTGCCTGCATAAAAATTGTTTGTCATAGACCTCTGACAGCTTTGAAAATTGTCTTTGAACTATCAAAAAACAAAGCAATATGCTATGTCCAGTGATCTAACATGAGTTCAAATCTAGGAAGTCAAAGTCTGTAGTTTACATAGAGTATATTCAAACAAAGATCTAGGGGATCTACGCATTGTATTGTAGAGTCTTCAACTCTTTCTTGTGTGAAATGGTTTTATGCAAGTCTGGTTCTTCGCATAAGGCTATTCAGTTTTGTTACTCCCTTGAATTAGTTTCTAAGTCAGCAAAGCAGTAAGAATATTTAAAAAACAAACAAAACAACATACACAAAAGCCAAACAAAAAGCCAGCTCTACATCCTAAAAACCTACATCCTTGTTATGCAAGCCTTCCTGCTCACACACTTCCAGTTAAACACCTCCTTGGAAGAACATGAATGGGATTGCTGAAAGTTAAGTACATGAAAAAAGAGGGAACAAGGCTAATGATTGTTTTGCCCGGTGGAAAACTCTCCAAATTGTGTTATTTCACCTCCTATAAATATCCAGATAGGATTTTCATGCTGCATTGGAAAATTCCGCAGCAGCTACTCACAGTCTATTTAATACGTAACTCATTCCACCCCCTTTCTTTTATGCCTGGTCATTTCTTGTGTACAAACATGATACACCGTTTACCAAAACATTTGGTAATCGTCTGAGAGAATCAAACAGTTGTAAAACCTGCATCATGGCAAAGCTCAGGGCAATACTCCTGGTCATTTTTAATGCTGCCAGTATATGCATAAGTCACAGACAGCCAACAGGATGTACCAGACAAATGTAAAGCCATTTTTTTTCCCCACAGTATTATTGACATCAGTGGAGCATAAAGAAAAGTGAAAACACAGGAAAAAGATAAGTCTTTCTCATTTCTATAGCAGCATCAAGTTACAGTTGTATTTATCTCATTTTTTTTTTAATCCTGCAATAAGTCTGGCTGGCTACTTCATTTATAATTGCATTTGTTTGCTTTTATGTGTTTAATACAATTTAGAAAACCCCAGAGATGCCTTTCACTTGAAGCAGTAAAAGAGTAAGCCCCTGGCCGCAACAAGGTAACGCAACAAGATAAACCTTGGGAGGTAGTCTCCCCGTGTGTTGCCTTGGCACAGTCAGCTGCATCTTCACTTCATCCATAAACCCCCCATGTTCTGTTGATGAACAGGCAGCAGCAGACACAGAGGTTGTGCTGGGTTTGGATAGGATAAAGCTAACATCTTAAACTCCCACCTCCCATTCAAAGTTCAATCACTTCCATGCAGTTGGGAGACAGACCTTCTGGTTGTCTTCTGAGGCAGATCAAACTAGGCAGAATAGAACTTTTTAAAACACAAGATTCCTGGGGCATAACGAAATCTGTATTTTGGACTGTAGGCCAGGGCTAGGACATTTCCTAAGGAAGAGGAGATTCAAAGTCTGCAGCTCCCATTGTAGGATGAATCCACCCTATTCAATACCTGAGTACTGAATATCTCAGTTACCTTGCTGTTAAAAGTTTGCAAGTCACTTCTAACTAATGCAGAACTGAAAGCTATTACTGCTTCTAAAGAGGTGCTAGGCACCAGACTGGATTCATTTGCCTTCAGATAAAATGTCTTTGTCTCCTAAGGTGGAATCCTACACAAAGGATTTATGAGATGCTAAGATTTAAAACTATTGAGGATTCAAACAGATCAGTGCTAAAATTGAACCCATTTTAAAAAGAGTCCTTATCTGTCCTAATTTCAACATGCAGTAAATAATGAAATCAAGGTGTGTCATTCAGCATTTCTGTGCCTCTGTTTCCCCGTAGAGGACGGAAGCCAAAATCTTCAGCCGCTGTGGTACAGCACAGATTGTGCAGTCCTTCTTTGCCAGACTTTAGGAGAACTTCTCAAGGTGACTGCCCTCATCCGTACAGCCAGGGTTTTCACAATCAGGCTCCTGGAATGATAGCCAACATATTACTGTCAGTGCAATATATTAAAATGCTGATGCTGCAGAAAGAAATAAGGGTAGAAGGTTCTGGATTCATGGACTCATTCAAAAGCAATACAAAATAAGTAGGGAAAATGACTATGTAGTACCGAAACATAGTGGTGCCCATACTGAGAAAAGAGAGAGACTGTTTCTTTGTACTGATTTAAAGGGAGGTTGCCAAGGCACATCCAGTAAATTACTATTGTTCAGAGTCATCTGAACAAGGATCTCTAAAAGCTGAGTTTGATATATGGGAGAAACACTCAACTGACTGTTATATAATAATAATTGACTGCAGAGGATTGGACTTTCTATGGGAGCTGGGACTGTATTTTGAGTCAGGAAAAGCATTTTACACTGTGTAGTGAAGCCTCGGGCTTTACTCTATTGGAATTTACTTTTCCAGATGGCTCAGAATGCTACCTCTCCTCCCAGCCTCTTCAGGGGGTGAGCGACGAGTTATGGTGCTGCTGAGACACCCAACTCCAGAGTTTCATAAGAAACACAACTGGAACGAGGAGAAGAAAAGCCTACTGAAGAGTCTGCGAGCGGCTAAAAATTAATCTGAAGAGGGACTTTGTTCCAGTGAAAGTAAGGAGGGAATGTGCACAGCAGCTGCAACAACTGCATTTTTGTGCTTTCTAGTTAACTTGATGTTAAATTCAAACACACAGTATTATTTTTAGTGCTTAGAAAACCCGAGCAAAATGCTCCAGGCACCTGCTATCTTCTGTCTTGAACAAACATTTGTTTTTGTCAGTTTGGTGCTTAATCCTCAAAATGTAGAACTTCCTTATTTTCCCCTTCCCCTTTCCCTTCCCCTCCCCCTTCCCCTTCCCCTTCCTCTTCGTCTTCTTCTTCCTCTTCCTCGCCCTTGCCTCTGTTCTTTCCCAGCTTTCTGGAGCCTGTAGTTTTTAAGAGAAGGAGCTGCCCTTGAACCATTTCCTAATTCAAAGGTGTCTCTTTGACATGGACAAACGTTTGACGCACCTGATTTTCTGTTTGAAACCTGAGCTGGATTTGCCTTCTGCAGACAAATATTCCTCACAGGAGAAAAAAAGGTAGGGTGAGAAGAGGGGAGGTCATGTATGGACTTGTAATTTTTGTTTGCCTTTTTCTCCTTCACACTGAGAGCTGCTCAGTCCTAATAGCTACAACCTTTTGAGGATGCAGTAACTTACTTGCCCCTTGAAGCAAAGGTGAAAGAAGAGGAAATATGACTGATTCGTACGCTGTTCACATTCATTCTCTGCTCCTTACTGGCCTATTCTAAATAATATAAAATGAGTCATTTGAATTTGGAACAGACCATAGATCACAAGTGATGGTTGTGGATGGTGTCACACATCCAGCTTTCTCAGACATAATATCATTCAAGGCCCATTCTGGATTGTTAGCAAATTCAAACACTGCCATGGGCTGACACCAAGAATATCAAAGAAAGAATTTCCTTCATTGGAACTGATGAGGGCTGGTTAGAAGAACATCTGCAAGGAATAGTGAAGAGAATGCAGGTGGCACATCCTATATCCTCCTGAATGTCACATATGCGGACTGTATAATCTGATGAACTTCAGGATAGATGACATTCTAGTATGTCACTAGCTTGATAACTCACGTACATCTAGCTTTTTGATCCATTTCTTCACAAGGTGGTGGAGTTCAGGACATAGGATGTTTCCAATGTTCCTCACATCAGTGAGTTAGAAGCATCTCAGGGTGCCATATCCTGAGGGCGCCCAGCACATGGCTCCACATAAAAGGGGTTTTTGCAACTACTGTTTTTCTTCCTGGGCGGCAGGGGGGAAAAAAACAAACAAACAAACAAAAAAAAGAGGAGAGAATTCAAATGGTTGTGATCTGGGTGAAATTTATGATCTGTTCTCCATTTTTCAGTCTACCAGAGCGAGTCAGCAGTATGTTGCTGGAACATGCCTACAAGGAACTGCTGACATCAGTGCTAAGTAGCACGTTCATTAAACTACACATGCCTTCCTTTCTGGGATGGTATAATGTGCCACTGACTCATATGGGCTGCATCCTTGTGGTGCAATCCAACTCCAAATTATGAAGAATGATCCAAATTCTGCCACTCCAGCTTCTCCTGATTAACATCGTATTCTGCAAGCAGGTTTGTTTAGTTTCAGTGTTTCCTGGTTTTGGCTGGAATAATTTTCTTAGTAGCTGGTATACCTGCAGTACATTGAAGACATCATAGTATGGGGCAATATAGCAGAAGTTTTTGAGAAAGGGAAGAAAATAATCCAAACCCTCCTGAAAGATGTTTTTCCATAACATAAAGTAAGGTCAAAGGATCTGCACAGGAGATTTTATTTTTTTTAATAAAATCGCAAGAGGAACGTTGTCATATCCCAACGGATGTGATTGACAAAATAACAGCTGTATCTTCACCAACTAGTGAAAAAGAAACACAAGCTAGTTTAGGTTTTGGAGAATGCACATTCCAAATTACAATCTCATTCTAAGCCCTCTCCATCAGATTACCTGGAAGAAGAATGATTTCAGATGGGGCCCTGAGCAATGACAAGACTTTGAACAAACTGAACAGGAAACAGTTCATGCGGTGGCCCTCAGGCCAATTCGGACAAGACCAGATGTGAAGAATGTGCTCCATACCGCAGCTTGGGAGAACAGCCCTACCTGGAGTTGCTGGCACAAAGCACCAGGAGAGGCTCAAGGTTGACCCCTGGGGTTTTGGAACTGGGGATACAGAGGATCTGAGGCCACTACACTCCAACCGAAAAGGAGATATTGGCAGTGTCTGAAGGGGTTCGAGCTGCTTCAGAAGGGATCGGTACTGAAGCATGGCTCCTCCTGGCAACCCGACTGCCGCTGCTGGTCTGGGTGTTCAAAGAGCGGGACCCCTCTATGCACCATGAACAGATGCTACGTGGAGTAAGTGGGTCACACTGATCACACTGTGGGCTTGAACAGGAAACCCCAATTGCCCAGGGATTCTGGAATTGATCACAGGCTGGGCAGAAGGCAAAGCTTTCAGAATATCAACAGAGGAGGAGGTAATACATGCTGAAGAGATCCCGCTGTATAACAAACTGCCAGAAAATGAGGAGCAATATGCCCTGTTCACTGATGGGTCCTTCACATTGTGGGAAATCATTGGAGATGGAAGGCTGCTCCATGAAGTCCTATATGAGAAGTTGCAGCAGCTGCTGAAGAAGTTGAGTTGAGCCAGTTTGTGGAAGTGCAAGGGATCCAGCTGGCTTTGGACACTGATGATTGAGAAAAGTGGCTGGTGCTCTACCTCTATACTGGCTCCTGGATGGTGGGAAATGCCCTGTGGGGTCGTTGCAGCAATGAGAGCAGAGCAACTGGCCTAGTGCAGAGGCAAACCCATCTGGGCTGACCCAGTGTGGCAAGATATTGCTGCCTAGCCAGAGAAGCTGGTTGTAAAGGTATGTCACAGAGAGAATAGAATAGAATAGAATAGAATAGAATAGAATAGAATAGAATAGAATAGAATAGAATAGAATAGAATAGAATAGAAT
>VWZZ01005947.1:862-19871 GCA_013399095.1 Psophia crepitans
GACATGGAGCTGCTGGAGCAAGTCCAGAGGAGAGCCACAATGTCAGTCAAAGGGCTGGAGCACCTCTCCTGTGAGGACAGGCTGAGGGAGTTGGGCTTGTTCAGCCTGGAGAAGAGAAGGCTTCAGGGAGACCTAATTGTGGCCTTCCAGTACCTAAAGGGGAGCTACGGGAAAGATAGAGAGGGGCTGTTTACAAGGACACATAGTGATAGGACAAGGGCTAATGGGTTTACACTAAAAGAGGGCAGATTTAGATTAGATTTTAGGAAGAAATTCTTTACTGTGAGGGTGGTGAGGCACTGGAGCAGGTTGCCCAGAGAAGCTGTGGCTGCCCCCTCCCTGGCAGTGTTCAAGGCCAGGTTGGATGGGGCTTTGGGCAACCTGGTCTAGTGGAGGGTGTCCCTGCCCATGGCAGGGGGGTTGGAACTAGATGATCTTTGAGGTCCCTTCCAACCCAAACCATTCTGTAACTCTGTGATTCTATGATCCTGTGATTCTATGATCAGCAAAACTCACCAACAGCATTTTCTTGCTGATGCCCCCTTGCTCTGTTAGTGTTTTAGAGATCTGCTTTAAAATACTACTACTGCTATTGCCAACCGATAATTAATTGTTCTGGCAGCATAACACTCTGGAGCTCACATATCTGGGCCCATAATAGTTCTGCTTTTGAACCACAGGTCCTCGAGGAACCAGAAGTTCAGTGTTCTCCCCCAGACCTTCAATGGAAGCTGGAGATGGCTGTCACAGCACAAATCCATCTGTGGTCACAACCTCAGAAGACTCATGTGATACCAATGTTGTTGTTGACCACTTCTTTCCAACCTAGTTGCACAATGTGTCATTTTCAGTAAGTAGTGGCATTTTGTGGACTTTAAATCATAATGTCTTTTTTGTTTAGCTTCGTTCATCTCTCTATTCCTACAAGCCTGACATTGCCACAGCCAAACTCTCAGTTTTCCATTAAATAGATGGTCTACGAGTAACAAACTTTGGTTTGTTGGTGCTGTACTGTAATTTCACAGTGCTAAGTATAGACCAGACTCTGACTCCTCAGCATTTTTCAGGAGCTCCTGTATTATTTTAACACCATACCCTTGTCATCCCTGGTAGGACAAGAGCTTACAGTCCAAACCCAAACTTCCCTGCAGATTGCTAGTTTATGTGCTTGCAGCCTCTGGTCAGAGATTTCTCTGTGAAGTACATCTCCGCTAGTTCAAGAGATATCCACAGTCACCTGTTTATTCTTCTAGCAAATCTTCATCTGGACTAATGATCTAAAAACACCCTCAAGGCTTTTCCAGACAGCATCTGCAGATCTTGGGCTGCAAATCCTGAACCTTTTTTCCCCTGTGTATCACCAAAGTGCGCTCTTACAGCTGGTGGAAAAACGCTATCAACAAGGTGACCGATGTGCAGGTTGTCCACGTTGCTCTGACCCTCTTTGAGGGAAAAGGCAGCCTAGATAGGAATGCCACAGCATCTCAGGCTTCAGGCTCTACCACTAGGCTGTTGCCTGAGTTTCAAACATCCAGCTGGGGTTTATTGGTTTAGTTTACTGGTTTTGTTTTTTCTTTTTTTCTTTTTTTTTAAAGAAAATAAACAATTTCCCCATTCCTACTGTGGAAGCAGCATGGTTCTGAGGTGCAGTTGTCACCTACGTGTTGTCATCTGAGATAACACCCACGCACCAGCCCAGACTAGCCCCAGTCTTGTGCGATCCTCTTAAGTCTACTTCATCCCCTGCCCACAGCATCTTCAACAAAGTAAACACTCGAGGTATTTTGGCACCCATTAAAAGCAAATCAGTACTGTGAGCACTGTTATGGCTAATAGTCATTAAGCACTGCTCAGCACAGTGGGAAGGATTCTGTAATGCATATCCATGGAAAATTTTACAACAAGGGGTAAGTAGAAAAAACAAAACAACAAACAGGTCCTAAAAAGAGGTTGTGTTGGAGGTTGGGTTAAATCATGTTAAATTTATATTCTCCTTTCTCGTTTTGATTTACAAACCCCATATGTTTTGTTCTTTAGTGCTCTGGAATTTTTGATCAGACAAATGGTTTCCTCATAAAGCATTTGATAACGTACTTTTTGCCTTCCTTAAATGCTTCTGAACTGATTTTGTTAAGGGCGTCGTAAAAAGATCCTCTGTGTATCTACGTGGCAAAGCCTTCCCAGGAAAGACTCAGGACCAAGCTGAGGAAACTCCTCCCTTCTCACTTTAGGCATGACTACTGAAGGCCAGCCCGAATTTGGGGCTCCAAAAAAAAAGGTTTAGTTGTCAGATGAAAATATTAAAGGTGTCCTTGGCACCAAAGAGCAGCAGGTCAGATAAGCATTAGATTTTACTACATCTTCAGTACCTGCCATGGTATTTTGAACACACCTTTGGAAAAAAAAAAAGAAACAATTCAGTCTTACCCTCGAGTTCCTTTGGGGATCAGAGTTGCTGCATCCAGGCGGAAAATACAGCTTGGGGCAGGGTTCTTGATAGAAACATCCCCACAGGGTATCGCAGGAGTATCGCAGATATGATTTTGGTGCAGAATCGTGGTGAAAAGCCCCAATGAACAAACGTGCACTGGGAACAGCCCATTTCCTTCACCAGCACCTTCCCGATAGAACAGCAGAGACGAGGAGGCACAGAGTAATTAAGAACCAAAAATAATTAAAATACCAACACTCTCATACCCTGTGCAACCTTAGGGATAAAATATGTTTATGTCTCCCTGAAATTCTGAATGTGATTTAATAAAATATCTGACTTGCTAAGGGTCTAAATTTTTGAGACTGGTATATATTTTGTCTTATAACAACTCCTGTGTAGCCAAGCTGAATTATGCCTGTTTAGCTCAACTTCTTGATATTACTACGATGCCATTATTTTGGTTGTCTTAATCCTTTTACAAGACTTCCTAAGACATCCTGCTTCTGCTGCAGTCCTCCTTAGATTTACTTGTTTTTTCCTCTGCACTCACCCCTCCCAGAAAACAAGAACATAACTGGGAAGTCAAGAAAAGTTCAAGGATCTGAGCTCTTTCCTATCCTCATAACAAAAATGACTCCGCCAGACTACCGAGTCCTCAGGACAGAAACGAAACGCAACATGCAGAAAAGCGCCCGGTTTTCCCCCTCCCAAAGCTGTCAAACAGCAGCAGCAAAGATGGTTTTTCTGGCTGTAGAGCAGGGCAGCTTTAGAAGGCTATTCATAGCAAGGCAATTTCCAAAATTTGAGTCATCTGTACTGGGTGACAGTCAGCCACCATTTATTGCCCAGAACAATGTTGCACAGTGTTATTCAGCACAACCCTCCGCCGTCACGTCCAGTTTCTCAGACCTACAGCTGTTATATTTGTTTCTGCCCTTCTCTATAGCACGAGCTATAGAAAGATCCTTTCTGTCCCCCCTACCTCATCCTCTCCTCTCAAATATTTTTCTTACTTTCATTTAGTCTTGTGGTCTTTATGTAATATTTCTGGGTTTTCAGAGCTCTTCTAGTCCATGTGCATGGTTTACAAAATATCCCTTTAGCCTTTTTATGCAGAGCTGTGTTTGCAAAAGGATGATTCATAAACCTCATACTTTTTTTTTGAGAAATAATTTCTTCTGAAAATCCAGAGGAGCTGCAGTTTAGCTCAGGAGTTTATGGATATCTTACGTCAGGGGGAAAAGAGAAACTTGAGGTCAAACTTCCACTGTTCTGACAACGTTCAGAAGTAAATCTGGGGAGTGTGTGTATGTGTGTGGGTGGGTGTGTGTGTGCAGAGATGACAACAGGAGGGTTGACTTGCAGGGAAATGTTTGGCTCACTAGGCACTTACCCGTTTTCAGGTGCAGATCCATCATAAAATTAGAATTGTAGGGATTAAAAAGAGAAATAAAATTAATCACTCCAGTGTCCGGCAGAAGACACAAACTGAACTTTCCCCCTCACTGGGAGGGGCTACGCTGAGATCAAGGCTACAACTGGTTGAGAAGTTCATGGAAGTTACTGAACTGATGATGTCAAATTGCTCCATCACTGAATGCCTTTGACACCGAGTGAATAAAATGGTTGTTCCCAGCCCAGAACTACTGACTTGCGTAGCAATCATGTAGCCAGCCTAAATGACCTTATTTGCAGGCAGAAAGTCGGCACAACGGGGCAGGCAGGACGTTAAAGCAGAGCTGGTTCTGCCTGCATGGGCTGCCAGGCGGGGGCTGGAGCGGGGGAAAATCTGCCAGCAGGAAGGGCAAGATGAGGATAAACTGTGCAAAGTGTTGTGTTTAAAAAAATTTGCCTCCTGTCTGGGTGAGCTGGCGTGGGGAAGATGCTGAAGGAGGCAAGCCCGAGTCCTGGAGAGCGATGTGCGTTTCCGAGGGTGGCAAAGCCCGAGAGCTGGATTGTAGCGCTGGTTGCCTTCTCTGTGCTGGTTGTGCACCTGCCACGCTCTGCTTGGGAATCAGATACACACACACACACACACACACAGCCCCCCCCGCCACAAACAGCATTTGCTTTGCCTGTTAAGTCTCTGCACGGGCAGAGTGTAAGCGGTGCTTCACAGAGATGGTTTCAAAGGGACGGGGACGCTATGTCGTTACGGGGAACGAGCCAGCAGCGGCTGACAGGGACTCGGTCGTTACGGACAGCCACATCTGCCCCAAACAAGGTTTTGCCAATCCTGCTGGAACAGCCCGTCTTTCCAGGTAGCTGCTCGTTCGGTTTAGCATAATGAGCAACCAAGAAAATATCTTAGACTCTGTCTTACAGAACCATACTGATATTTTTCCTGAATAAATCCCAAATAGCACATAACCCACTGCTCTTGGTTTATGCAGCACTGAAAGCAAATCTGTGTATTTGAAAATATATTTTATACTCCAAATAGTTTTAACAAAGTCCATACTCCTTAAAACAGATTAGGACAAAGTGATTTCTACCCTTCATCCAGATACCAAAATTGTGAAAGAAACTTCTGTAAGAGGCATAGCAAAAAAACTCTTCACTCCTCTCAAGGCACCACAGACTTTAACAAGAGCCAATCCAACACTTGTCTGCAAAGCAACTATGAAGAGATAGCCAAGTGGCTCTCTCCAACAATCCACCCACATTTTCTCACTAATTTCAGATTCTTCAGATGTTCATACACCTGACTCTACTCCTATTTGCAACCAGATGACCCTGAAGTAGCCGCCACATCTTGCCCCAGCATCTGATAGCTGACCAGGCTGCAGAAGAGCCATTTCCCCAGCTCTGAAGCCCAGGCACCAGGGGCACACACATTTGTTTCTCTCGTAGCAGATGGTAGTTTAAGAGTATCCAACCCTTTAAATGAAAAACCTGCTTTTGCCTTAAGACTTGACATTTAATGATGCCCCATGCTTTTGTCTGGCCGCTCAGGTGCCAGGCTGCCCTTGTCCCGGGACACCGCTGTGGGTCTGCAGTGGGAGGAGGATAGTGGCTCATTGCTGCAGAGACACCCCTCTCCCCCTAGAGCTTCCAGGACTGCAGTTCCCTGCCTGGAAATTTACAAACTAGTTTATAAACTAACAGAAGCAACGCAGATCAGTGACAAATGCTCTGGATTCCTTCTTCCTTCATTATTTTAAATAATGATTTGCTGAAGACATCAAAACCAAGGCTGACACAGGGTAAGAAAGCTTTGACTTGTTTTTGTCATCTTACAAAGACAGTTTAAATCTACTTTTTAATAAGCATTTCTAATCCCTCAAGCTGCTTTAGACTAATTCTCCCTGACAACACAGTGGTTAGGCTCCAAGATTATATTTATTCTTTACCTGGCTGAAGAGGAGCTGTCAGGGAACAGCATATCAGACAATGAGGATTCTCACTATTTCAGTGACACTCTGTGCCAGAGAAGCTCTTGAAGAGCATGAGATGCAACGGTCTAATTTTTCCCTTGTGCTGGGCTCTGGAAATCCAACTTGGGGGAGTTTTCAGCTTCCTCTGCAGAGCGGACATCCAGACATATGTGAGGGTGGGTGGGAGTCAGAATGGTGCAGATGGCAGGGAATATATTTATCTACCTGCAAGTTTCTAGCTGATGTTCCCCTTTAGAGCAGGAAAGATCCTCTCCTTGTCCCTGCTTACCTCCTTTAGGTGAAGGTCCACGCAGTGAGCAGGGCTCAGGAGCAGCTGAGGCTTGTAATCTAGGTTTTGGGTTTGTTTTTTTCTTAAATGAGAAATATCTATTTTATCAGCAGTAGCAGAGAAGTGCTGCGTTGTGGACTGAGGCGTGACTGTTAACAAGCAGAGTTTTTGTTCTTCAGAATATTCTTGCAAATTTCAACAAGTGCAATGCATTCCCTCACCCAAGTACCTTTCTGATATGTGGAATAGGAGCAAAAAGAATCACTGCAGCTGCGTTCAAGCCTAGACATTCAGAACAGCCAAGGGGAAAAGCAGAGAATTAGTTGTATAAATAGCAAATCATGACATCATTCCCTCATGATGTTCCACTCCAGGGAATATGGCATGCCTTTTGAAAATGAACATTTTGTTACTTTTTCTGGTTATTTCTGGGTTTTGTAGAGTTCCTCACTGTTGTGCAAACACCTGGCTTCCTTTATAGGTGAATACATTCAGCACAAAGAACTAAGTGAACGCCTTGTTACCTGCATTCGTAGGGTACAGAAACTTCTGCAGCTTCAGGGGCACCGTGGGAGACGCGTACAAGGACAAAGATGTCTGAAAGCTGATCGCTCCCACGTAGTTGTTCGTGCAACGCTATGCTGCAGTCGCATCTGGAACGGCTCTGCAGGCGGGCACTTCATCAGAGAATAATTACTCCTCACTCCACAAGAGCTCTGGGTGAGAGGTTTGGACTTAATTGCAACCTGAAAAGGAAAGCTGCATGCTATGCACTTAAGCACCACTTTGCACCGTGGGTATCGTAAGAAACAGAAAGCCATCAAATGTTGATGTAGGGCAGCAAGGAGACCCCTGCTCTTTCCTCTCTCACTAACCACCTGCTCCTGAAAGCATCAAATAGGTTCAACCAGAACAAACCAAAAGCAAAGCAAGTCCTCTCTTCCAAACGTCATACCCAGCAACACAAACAGATCCCAAGCCAGTGATCAACTACAAGGGTAGATCTTTCAAACTATACGAACAGCTGATGTCATTACCTCCCTCCCCCCACCTTTTGACCCCTTACTTCCCAAAACTTTTTTTTTCATGGTTTCAAACTACTTTTGATGCCTAAAGTCTTGCCCGTAGCTCTGAATGAATGCCCTGTGTGCATTTTGCTGACTAAGCGCAGGCAGTGTGGGTGACATTAGACGGCTCTTAGGTATGAAGTTAATTTGGGACTATTGTATACCCTGCTTATTATCAAGAACAATTTCCAAGGGGGGAGCTGCAGGGAGAAAAAAAAAAAAAAAAAAGCCTTCAAAACTGCCTGCCCCTGTGATCTTCAGCTCTTTGAAAAAGCAAGAGAGAACAGAAAAGCACCCCTGGTGCGTGGTTAAGATAACTACAAAGGAACTATTCTTACCAGGTTCCTTCAGTGAAACGAAGGGTGCTTTGATTGCATTTTTTGGCCTTGCTAATCTGACAGATATTGATGGATGATTTGGAACAGCCAAAATCTTTGTTCTAAAGCATTGACTCATGCATGTTACATCCAGATGTTTTACTGGGTTCTTAACAGATACCAACTCTTTTCTTTAAAGACTTGGAAACCACATCTCATACAGTGAAGTGTGCGTGTATGCGGGGGAGAGAAAAGACAGGAGCTCCATTAAGAGCAGCTTAAAAAGACGAATTTATGCCCCCCAACATGGACACTCTAAATACAAAATAGCCCAACACACTGTTTTTGCCTAATCAAGTTTGAAAATTAATAGCACCAAGATTCTTAATGAGCAATTAGGGCCTTGCAGGTTGCTCTCTCCAGCAGGCAGAGGAGCTGGTGTGTAAACACTCCAGTGCTGATTTCCCCACCACCCCCTGCCTCATGGCCTGGGCAGCAGCAGCCGCAGCTGCAGCCACCCAGCCCGCTGGAACCAGCCAGCCCCGAGCAGAGACATCCCCATGACATCTGACAGTGTCCCTTCGTCTCTTCCAGAGGTGAAGGGCTCTGGCATCCCCCCTTCCACTGGGATTCAAGACCGGAAGAAATCCTTTTCCTTCCCCAGCATGTCAGGGGAATCAGTCACCCACCCACAGAAGTAGGTGCGAGGTACTGCAATAAAGAAAAGTATCTCCTGAGCAAGCAGGATCAGGCCATTCCCCTGCGCCTGTCTGAAACAGTGTAAAGAGTTTGTTAACCATAAAGGACAGGAAACGTGCAAAGTCAGTTTTAGGCAGTTCACTGGTGAAAAGCTACTCAGCCAAAATGCTGACTGCTCTTCCAGCTTAGACTAGAGCAGTCCGGAAACAAAAAGGCATTAGCATTACCGCTGCCAGCCTTACCGTGGCAGGTAGGCGCCGCAAGCACATCCGATGGGTATTCAACAAGTAAGGGAATGGAGTCCCCGCCTCAGCCCCAGCACAAAGGCAGTCACAGGAGCTGAGATCTCAACACAAGAGTCAATATTGCAACTTACATGAAAATTAAATTCCCCTTCAATCTCAGAAATATTTCCCACATTACACAGAACATAATCATGCAGTTTCACAGGACTTATTTTCCCTCCATCGCTTTTGGGAGTCCAAATACGGCAGCACAAGCCTCCTTCCCGCACCATGGATTCCCATCCCTTAAAAGCGCCATGCTACGCCGAAGCAGAGCCAGTAAGAGCCTACCCTCAGCACCCACTGCCAGCAGCCACGCAGAGCAAAGCAGCCCTTCCTCCTGGGGCTGGGCTCACACGGGTGGGAAGGCAAAATCCACGAGCACTTTCATTAGGGATGCGAAGTGCAGCACAGGAACAGAGGTGCCTCTGGGCGGATGAGCCAGCAAAGCCGAAGTTCTCTGGAGCTGCGCAGAGAAGTCTCAACCATTTATATACACGCAAAGATGACAGCTGCACTTGTAAAAACAGATTCTGGAAAAAAAGGGAACTACTAGAACAACCATACTCTTTAAAAGACCTTTATTTTGGTTGCACAGTTACAATTCTGAAGTCCCTGTATGCTTACAGTTAGATTTTTCCCAACCGGTATTTCATAGCTCGCCATGTAAACAGTGCGTTCTCTATCAGTCTAGTGTACAAGAACTTTATAAAATACAGATCAAGCGACTTCTTCATCTGTACACTTTTCAGATTAGTTCACCAAGATCAATTAAAAAGGCAAATAGATTAATTGGCAAAAAAGTGTTGTTACATTTTTAATATATTAGTACAAAATGGCACAAAAGGAAAAAGGTCATTTTAAAGGCTACGAGCATCAAACATCTTAAACAGTTTGAATCAGTTCAACCGATTTCAACTTAATTTCAAATAACGCTGTTGAACTTGGAATTGAACTTGTCATCTGCTTTTCTTCAGCTGTAAGAAAGCCCTGACATACCACTTTGGAACTGTTCATGGAAACCGAATCACAGCAGTTTCAGAACAGTGATATTCAAGTGCAGTTCGGAAATTGGGAATTTCTATTCTTCCCAGTAAATCTAACAATTCACAGACTAGAGCTTAATTTCACCTAGCCAAGCTCATCGATGCACACTTCAGATGCAAAGATAGCAGACGTGTGCACATAAAACGCCGTATTTCTTAATGCAAGAACTGAAACAAAAAATCCACATAATTACATCATTCACCCTATCCACCTCTGCAGGACGCTTCCAGGCATAACCACACTCAACCCCAGTTACAGAGATACATGAAGCATCTAAAAATTTCAGACAAACTGAAGGCTTAATTCAAAGGCTTCAGTTATAAAAGAGATCACACCAACTTCAGCAACCTACATTTTATTTCTGAACCACCCCATATCAAAGGGGCAGGTGAGTGGGATGGAAGGAAAAGAGACAGAAAGACATTTCTAACTTAAAAATAAATTCTGAGACGTGAATTTCTTGCATCAAGCAACAATTCAGGAGTTTGTTTTGGCAGCAATATTTGGCAATATCCCAAAAGATAATTACCTGCCCCTTAAAAAAAATTATCAGGATTTTGATTAGCCCCTCTAAACATAAAAACTTGTTAAGGTTTAAGTTAACGGAACAGTTTATGATGCTGACTGATTTTTTTTCTGGTAAGACAGCACTCACATCCAAGAGGGCAGGCAGTTATACTTACGGTAGTACTGAGAATGTTACTTCTCAGCTTAAAACAAAAAGTCTTATTAAAAAAAAAAGTGTGATGAAGTACAGAACCATTATTTTACTCAGCTTCACAATAAGCAAACCATGACTAGGAATTTCCTTTCATAATTTAAATACCAATTACAACGTTTTCTCCAGAGACTTATTTCGTAGATAACCATATGATGATTCCAAGAAGCAATACTCCAACAGCAAGTATAACAATGAGGATGCACATCTTCTTCCGGGACTTTTGCTGCCAACAGAGAAAAAAATACAAGTTGATTGAAACCTGCATCACCACAGCAGAAGACTACTCAAATGCTTTTATGGTCCTACTGCTTGTGCAATCTAAATAATTGTGTCCTTGCTAACAAGAAGTCATATAAAGCTGTTCAAGGAAAAAAAAAAAAAAAAGAGCTAATTTATCCATGACTGACTTTTATGGCAATATTATTCAACAGAATTATTTCAGTGGTCTTTTCTGGCACACATAATAAACTAATGAAAGAGAATGCAGTAACGTAATGAATGGATGTAATTAGACACTGGGGGAAAGAAAATGTGAGAGAGTAGGTGACCGCACACAAACCAAAATGGACAATCAATCTGCACAGTAGAGGAGATAGAAATGGTCTGCTAGAAAAAATACTTAAAAACTATTAATATATATAGAGAAGAGGACAAAGAACTGCAATTTTAGACTTCTGGAAGATTGACTTTGCATCTATTCATAGAGTTATTTTAAAGTTGGTTTGGTGAAGTTGCTTAGGTACATCTAACCACAAACAGGACTTGTGAGGGTACCAACCACGTGCAGCCTCGTCCAGCCAGCGTGCAGGGGGTCAGGGCATACACATATAACAGCTGCCAAAATTACAGTAAGGCTGCTGAAAGTGGAAATTATTTTTCAGTGTCTTGGAATGAGGATGAGCAAAAGAAAGTTCAAATTCAAAGCAAATGACAGAATCCTCTCAAATACAGGCCACCTCTGCCCAGTGTGTGGTCTCTGCTGCAAGAGCCACTGAACAGAAGCTTGTCAGAAGTCTCAAAATGAAGTCTCAAGGTCTTCCTTTGAGATCAGAAGATATTCATCCTTTCCTCCTCAAGATAAAGCACAAAGTTTTCATTTTAAATTTCAACTAGAAAACTAACACCTTCCACTGAAAATTGTGGCCGCTTTTTTTTGCCCTGAACTTTCTCTGTATCAAAATAGGAACCATCAACCATACTTAATGTGCCAATTAATGCCACCCAGAATACAGTTCAAGGATGCATCCACCCTCTTTCCCTCTCCCACTTCTGAAATCAGCAGGGAATCCTTCAGACATTTTGTCACTGATTTACTGTCCTGGGTACTGCTAACACACATAAGAGGATTTAAAAAAAAAAAAAAAAAGTCTAAGGACTAACTCTGACTTAAGAGGGAAGACTTATTAGTAATAAGATTATTTCTAGTAAGATCCAAAAATGTTATAAAGCAGGTATTTGAAAGGCTCTTTAAAAAAATTTGAGAGTTTGAAATATTTTTAACCTCAGGGTAGTAATTAACAGAAGCTGAATATATACAGCTTTGAGAAGCTTTGAGACAGCAAAAATTGGTTCTAACTGGCAGCATCTTCAGAAAACCTCCCTTTGTATCTTTCCTACTCCTCCAGAGATGTTTAGAGGCTTGCTCTCCATACACAGGAACCTTTTACTTCTTGACCTGTAAAAGGAGGGGTTTGTTTGGGTCTTTTTGTTTTGTTTTTTCAATAAAGGTATAACTCCCAGTGCTCTGAAACAGCTTGTCTAATTTTACAGGAAACGCAAAGCTTTCAGAGGTCACTGACTTCTGTTTTATCGTGATTGATTTATTGAGAAAGGACCGTTATGCACAACTGGCAGTCGGCATTGACATTACCTGGTAGTTGGCTGCTCTTGACAGCTGCTGGTTTGCTTGCTGCACATGTACATCTGCATTTTCCACGTTGGCTTCTATGCTATCTTTATTTTAAAAGGAAGTATTTCAAATTTTGGTTAGTCATAACCCAGCCAAAGGTTTGGAATACTGAAATAGAATTGAGATCATATGTAATAGCTGCCCCCCAACTGATGGGGTCTTCATCAATACCCAAAGTTTTATACCTTGCATTAGGGAGGTTTGACCCATCCTACATTCATGCCTGAGTTCATTTGTGAACCACCCAAGCAACAAGTGGCTGAATTCATGCCAGTAACAGCACCCCTGCTTTAGAAGCAGGGCTGAACCTCAGATACCAACCAGGATAGAAACTTTCAGTACTTTTTTTTTTTAAAAAAAATCTTTACTTCTCCAACTTGCTACCGACTACTCTCTGCTCAGATTAAGTAAGTCCCAAGGCCTACAAAATCAGAGAAAAGAGACACACAAAACACCCCAAGAAGCAGGACTCTGGTTTGGTATTCTATCATACTGACACGGATTTATTTTTTTCTTCCTAGAAAAATAAGAACATATTATGGGCTAAGGCAATAGAAAAAGCCCTGCAAATGTGTGCTGGACAGACAACAGCATGGTTTAGCAGCACACTCGAAAAAAATGTATTTTCCAATCACACTTGGTTAAAAGAATAAATCTGTTTGCATGGAGGGTAAAGCAGGAACCTTTGCTGAATCTGCACACCTATATCACTAGTCAATGCAGTAAAACTCCCCACATTAACTCCATTTTTTACACAGATTCACAGAATGGCGGGGTTGGAAGGGACCTCTGGAGATCATGGAGTCCAACTCCCCTGCAAATTTTTGGTACAAACAGTTCAAAAATCTACTTTCAAAGAGATTTTATACACATTTAAAAATATATAATGTTTTAAACTCCATTTTAAACACATTTTCTTAATATATTCCCAGTCTCCTCAGCCAGTCTACCCATTATTAGGTTGCACCTGATTTGCTTTAGCTTTGGTATTCTCATTAGAAGACTCTTTTCCAGTAAAAGAAAGTTCTACAGTGCTTATATCCAGAGAAATGGAATAAAAAAAATTCAGGGAATATTTGAATTGGACTTACCTATCATATCACCTTGTTCATGAATCATCATTCCTAGATCTTTAAAAATTTCATTGATGTCCATAATATCCGCCTGCAAGAAAACAATCAATCATCGCAGTAATCAACATAACATATTCCAGCATCTCTGTATATTTAGGTACAAATACTGCTCCTTCTCCTCCCAAGTATGCATCCATGGCTCTTTACACTACATGATAAAAAAAAACTTCAGATGTTTATTTGGAAGGCTTTTTGGTACTACAAGACAAAAGTTTATTATAATCAAACTAACTGAAGATGATTATGTGCACAAAGTACACTTCATATCACAAACAGGGTCTCTCATTGCTGAAGGTTTGTCTATACACTGGTATTAGTTTAACTGAAGGGAAAGGTTCGTGTCAACTTTGCTTAAAAGCTATCCCTTTAAGCCAAATTAATAAAAGCATGTGCAGAAAGTATTTTGCATTAGTTTCAGTACACCTATGAAATTAAACACACCCAAATTTCATAAGTAGCACAGTTTACAAAAATTACCTCTCTAATATGGCCAGGCTATGGCACCTATATTACATTGTCCTATTACCATCTGGTTATGATGAAGTGATAGATGCCAGGTTACCACTGTGCATATGGTCTCTTCTTAACTACTGACTGACACATGTTTAGCTCACTGCACTATAAGTAAATATATGGGTGACAAGGGAGAGATTACTGAAAAATTTATACATAGAATGGATTTTGCTACATGCATCAGCAAGACTTCCTATCAAACTCCAGTTTCAGCATTTTTCTTGTCAATGGCAGAGATGTGGATTCCAGACTGGCTGGAAAAATTAGTTTTGTCTTCACAGAAGTGTATTGATGTCAGTATTGCATCACATGTGACAATTTTTTGTGTAGTTTACATCTTGTTTTAAAATATTTTAAACTTTTTGACAAGGATTTAATTACAAAAGTTTGAAGCAAACTGAGTATCTCTATTTTCAGAAGTGTTCAAAATGAACACTTACAAAACGAAAATGTTGAAGAATACATTGGGAATACCTGGGAGGAAAGGTATAATTTTACTTCATTTATAGTCACTATTAAAAAAGGTGAAATAATATGATGGCTATGTTGGGAAAAAAAGGGCTATGTATTTTTCTTGCAATCACACGAGCACTCTGTTATTCCATAACTGCACCACTGAAGTCAAACACAGTATAAAAAGATGGCTTTCACACTGTAGATTTCTAATGAAATGCACATTTCACTTCTAATGGCAATATTTGTAGCTTTGAAGGAAAAAACCCAACCACACCCACAAACCCTAACCCCTCAAGATTAATGTCTACAATTAATGTTAATGCCACTAAACAATGTTTTTTCTTTAGAAGCACTAAAAGCACGTTTTGCTGTAAAAACCACTTGTACTTACTTCAAGCTGCCTAATGGAAGATTCTCTCTCCTCAATAAGACGGAGGTCATCTTCCGTAATTTCATCATCTTGCACTTGTGCTTGTGGTTGACTATCAAACAAAATAATAATAATAAAAAAAGCCACCCAGAATTGAACAGGCATGATGAGAAATAACTCAGAAAAATAAACGGATGGTTAAGTACATAGCACTCCCTTTATCAGCTAACGAAATGCAGTCTAGCTAACAGGGAAGGTCTAATAGTCACACCTTTGCTATAGGAAGCTGTTGCTGTAGCAAAGTTGCACATAGCATCGAGCTAGCTGATTGGAAATTCCAACTGTGAACACAAGGGCAAAGTTTCTTCTGAATTATAAACTGCAGAGTTTATATCCATCTGAGGCAAAAGTAAGCTAGCCAACAAAACAGAATCCGAGACTGAGGAGCAGTTCTTGGAGAGCATGAAAGCAACAGGAGATCCCAGTAAACATTGGACGCTTATCACAACTTAAGTTTTACTCTATTCACAGGTCAGACTCTGCGTACCTAAGCTTGGATCTCAGCCCAAATACAGACTTAGGGCAGCTTAAGGAAAAGCTGAAGCATTGGGAAAAAAGGGGGAGATTATGTGAACTGCTCCTTTTTCATCCCGCCTATTCCACCAAAGCCTCTTCTCTAAACGCGCTGTATGGAAGAAAGCCTCACTGAACAACCTATCCCTATCCCCTCCAGAGAAAGGCAATAGATCAGAGAAAAAAAAATAAAAATTGGCAGTTGGCTTCCCTGCACGACATTTATTATTTATTATTAAGTTAAGACTTACTAACAAATTCAACCTACCTGTCCCAAGAGACAAGCGTTCCTTCTTTGTAGCTATCTTCAGGAGCACCACCCTACATGATCAGTGTTTAAAAATATAAATAAAACATTATGGCCCTGAAAGGAGCACTGTCAGCAGTTCTATAATGAGTCAATATTACAAGGCTTATAGTAAGTCAGCTTCAAACTGAAGCATGATTTAACACGTTCTCATCCTGATTTTGCTTTATGCGTGCATAAAGTTGAAGTACAAGCAAAAGCATTCAGCTCAGTAACTGCCTGATAAAATTTACAAGTACGGCAATGTGTATTTGGCACAGAGTGAAAAAGCAAAATTGATATGCTAACAAGGAAAAGCTCAACATCTCGAGCTCCTCAGCATTTCTCCACTTTAATACTGCATAGAAATCTGGCAAGTGATTCTTCCCTGGATGAAAAATCTGTTGGTATCTAAAGGTCTAGCAAAAGCACTTAAAAATCTACTAAAAATTGCTTTTGCAAGATTACAGCATGAGCTCAGGGGCAGTTCAAGGAAAAAGTAACAGTCCTTGTGGAGGGTTATTACAACTTATTTCAGCCTTTACTATAAAATGAACTGTGTAATTCAGCTACGCATAAAGGTGAGCAAAGAATGCTTACAATCACATAGCACACGTTCTGCAGTATTTGGAGTCAGAGATGAGCTTTTGTAAGTAACATTGTGGAGGCAAGTTTGACATCAAACACCAACACCACCACTGTAAACAGAGTATAATGGCACATCTTGAGATACTTACAGATACCCTTGAGCTGGCTCTTACTCTGGCTACAAAGTCTTTTTCTTTCTCTGCAGCTTGCCTTTGGAGTCTTTGGAAATTTGTTAGTGCTGTGGTGAACTCCCCCACAAGACGGTCTTTCTGTATTTTTCTTTGACGCTGTAGTAGAAAAAGTTTTACCAAGTCAAATGAGCTCCGGCTTTTCAAGACTCTGCCATTTCCAGGCTGCTCAATGCTAAGGCATATACTCTTTTTTTTTTCCCCCTAAATAGGCGTAAGGGAAGGCTGTCCACAAAACCAGTTGCAACTACACGTTGCAAGGACAAATCTTCCTTCCCTCTGGGATCACGTAACGATGCACAACTTAAGAAGGAAACCAATGTATTTATTTTCATTTAACAGCTGGAAACAAGAAATGGGCAGGGACAAGAAAGCTTCTGCTTTCCTTATTATCTGTTGATTATAAAACCTACTGTTTAAATATTTTGATACCGCGAATGCTAAAATATGCAGAGGTGACTAAATGGGGGGGAGGGAAAGGTGCAGAAAAGAAAGAACAGGGCACTTCACATGCATTTTACCTATATACTGGAAATACACGTTGAGCTGCACCCAGAAATGGATTCACATCCTTCCTGAAGTGTTTAAGAACTGGTACAAAAATACCTGTTCTAACCTTTCTGGCTTTTTTTTTTTTTTTTTTTTAAAGGTATGGAGGTAAGAGAAATACTGGGCTCTTAGGAGAGCCTCCACCATATTTCCCTAAACGTATACACTACATCAACCTTTCCTTCCAAATATCTGAGAGGCCATAATTTGCCATTCATCAATCTGTTATTTATGTATTTCATTGGGAGGTAGCTTTGATGAAGATGTTCATGATAAAGGGAGTAAAATTAAACAGTAAAACATCTCACTGCCAAGACCGAGTTTTAACACTTCCATTAGACGTTTACAACTTGACCAGATGAGCAGATGTGGATCATGGCCTGCCATTCGAATTCTGTTTCAGGACAGTTCATTTTCCTAAAGTCGCCTTGGTAATCAACTACAGACCAGACAATTTGTTTGAGTGACAATAATCTAAATCCACATTTTCTGGGATCTTGTTGCTCTTCCTTTATTTAAGCAACAGGTTTCACTAGGATAAGAAACCATAGGATGGCAGACGGGAGTGTGCTAATGACAACAAGCACTTCACATGTTACCTTCTGCTGAGATTTTACACAGACCTTGGAAAGAAGCAGCTTAAAGACTGCACAAGTTGTTTTAGTAACAGGTTCTGTCCACTCCTCTTAAGAAAAGTAAAGCCTGTAGACAAGACATATGCTGATCTGGGTGATGTAGAGCAGACCTATTGTGCATAATCAAATTATTCAAAATGGGTGAACAGGTCTGGCCACCCCGCAAGTGGTTTTGGCACACAACTCCTTGACCCTGGAGACAGTCAGAGTGCGTGTGGAGTCAGATGTAGCATCACTGCAAGGGATTACAAAGTGCCCAGCTACCTGAAGTCACAGGCACAGCGCACTGTCTTGATTCCTACCATTTCAAACTACCTCATTCCTGATGCATAAAAACAACTTTGGAACAAGTCTGGACTGCAACAAAATATTCTTATGTTGTGAGTGTCCCTGTTGTGCAAATGTGTTAACTAAACAGGGCTTTGAATGCCTGGTGAGGAGCACAATTATAGGCATGCAGAACTGAAGTCACTCAAGTACTCTACATGAGCCAACATGATAGTCAAACAAGACATGCTCTTTGGTTTTATACCTGTTCACTTGTTGCAGGCAAAGATCCAAACTCTTTAATGTATTTGTCAGTTTCTTTGGCAAGCTGGTTGGTGTACTGCTGCTTCTGTTGCCTAAAACCAAATGCAAAGTTTATTAGAGACCACTGGGTTACTTTGTTTGAATTTCACTGATTCTCAGAAAGCAGCAGTACTAAATGCTTCTGTGAAGTGCACAAAGCCATCTTTACTCTGTTCTTCACCATGGATTCCAGGCAGGACAGACGATGAAGCTGTGTGTGTGTTCCTCAGTGTGACAGCATCTCATTACTCACCTTTTTTCCTCCCCACCTTTTCTTTTTTTTAGGTTACTTCTGTTCTCCTAATGCACAGTAATAGGTTTCTAGCTATTAAGAATATCTAAACTTGCTTTTCAAAGTCCTTTTGAGGCTACAAATAGTTAGAAACATCTGATCATTTCTGAGTTCAGAATAACTGTAGAAAAGACCAAGTCTTTTCTCTGTGGAGGAATATACTATGGCTTGAACATAATTCCAGTACCACAGTTCATGAAAGGTTACAAAAATCACAGAATATTAGAGGTTGGAACGGACCTTGAAAGATTATCTAGTCCAATCTCCTCTGCCAAGGCAGGACCACCTAGAGCACATCACTCAGGAACACGTCCAGTCAGGTTTTGAATGTCTCCAGAGAAGGAGACTCCACAACCTCTCTGGGCAGCCTGTTCCAGTGCTCTGTCACCCTCACAGTGAAAACGTTTTTCCTCATGTTAACCCGGAACCTCCTATGCTCCAGCTTGGACCCACTGCCCCTTGTCCTATCACTTAATGACATTGAGAAGAGCCTGGCTCCATCTTCCCGACACTCACCCTTAACATATTTATAAACATTGATGCAGTCACCCCTCAGCCTCCTCTTCTCCAAGCTAAAGAGACCCAGCTCCCTCAGCCTTTCCTCATAAGGGAGATGTTCCACTCCGTTGATCATCTTTGTGGCTCTGTGCTGGACTCTCTCTAGCAGTTCTCTATCCTTCTTAAGCTGAGGGGCCCAGAACTGGACGCAATA
>VWZZ01005952.1:0-32251 GCA_013399095.1 Psophia crepitans
AGCCTGGAGAAAAGAAGAGTGAGGGGGGATCTACAGGGTGGATGTCATGAGGATGGAGCCAGACTCTTTTCAGTGGTGCCCAGTGACAGGACAGGGGGCAATGGATACAAACTGGAACACAAGAAGTTCTATCTCAATAGTAGGAAAAATTTCTTTACTGTGAGGGTGACGGAGCCCTGGCACGGGCTGCCCAGAGAGGCTGTGGAGTCTCCTTCTCTGGAGATATTCAAAACCTGCCTGGATGCAGTCCTGTGCTACACGCTGTAGGTGATCCTGATCTAGCAAGGGGAGTGGACTAGGTGATCTCTAGATGTCCCTTCCAAACCCTATGCATCTGTGAATCTGTGAATCATTATAAAAATCCTTTAGAGTGACGCAAAAACTATAATCATTATACAAAATTTTATCTGATTTGAACTGGATACATGAAAGCAACACTGTGTACTGAACTTTGCATGGAATAACAGACAATTACCATCAATAGAATGAAATAAGATAATTACAAATGCTTATAGTAATGATTTTATAAATTTATTTGCCTAGATTTAGAACGTTGTTGGAGGTGTTATAAATGAGGCAGAGAATATACCTGTGCAGAATTTTCCTTACAGAATGTTTCAGTCTTGATAAATTATCCTGTACGCGCACACACACACAAAAAAGGTAGTTTGAATTAAAGCACAGGATATGAAAAATATATCTGTTTTGATGACATAGTGACAATGTAATTTTTCCCTAGACTCTAAAGTGGTTTCTAACTGGTGCCATATTAAAGTATAAATTCCATTAAATTGATCATTTGCTGAAGAAAACTGATAGAGTGATTAAGTATTTTAGAAACAGATATTTTCTTGTTTGTTTTATTTGAAAATTGCTGGATGTAGAAATCTGTGTGTGGACTGCCCATTATTATGATATAGAACATTATTATAATAGTCCCTTTTATACTGCAAAGTTTTGCATGGAGATGAAAACAGTGTTTCATGACAGTTTTTGTTTCTTCTCCATGTTGACATCCCCTCCACAGTGTTAGTAACTGTAATGTTGTCGTTCTTAGAAGCAAGAGATTTTACAGAAATTTAGATACATAGATTTACCTGGAATTTACCCCAAAATCCTTTTCACATTTTTAAGCAATATTTAAGAATTTAATATGAAAATCCAGATATCTGTAGAAATTCAGAAATTTATTATGTATTTTATAGGGTATTTTATGTTTTCTGTAAGAGTTTACTAATATAAATTTATTCCCAGTTATATTTTTCATCATGTCTCAACATTCACAACTTTACAAGGACTCTGAGCTATAAGACAACAGAAGGAAAATGTAAGAAGGTATATATCAATTAATAAAGTCAGCTGAAAAACCTGTAGCAATTGAGAAACCTTTGCTGTACTGTGCCATGGTGTATCTAACTTTGCTTTGCAATCTAGCTAATTGTGCCACATTCTTTTACAAAATGTACATAACCCAGTGCAAGCACTGTATAAATCTGCAGCTTGAACCTTTCCTTCACATACTGTTAGTATTTCTTTAGAAGCGTGCATGAATGGAGAACTATAGCACTTCAGTTGGTTCAGGTTTGCTGGCAGGACTTGTGACCCAGCAGGTGACCCACGCTGGAGCAGTGTGGTTCTAAAGGTTTTATTTCTTATTACTATCTTTTGCTCGGTAATAAATTAGATTTATTTTTTTTTCTAAGTTCAGTCTGTTTTGCCCATAATGATAATTGGTGAACAATCTCTCCCTGTCCTTATCTGAACCCATGAGTCTTTTGTTATATTTTCTCTTCCCTGTCTAGTTTAGAAGGGAGAGACCAGTTTTGGTGGGTACCCAGCCCCCAGCCAGGGTCAACCCACCACACAGTCCCTCTCCAGCTTTCTTGTAGGTCCCCTTCAGGTACCGGAAGACTGCAATAAGGTCTCCCTGGAGTCTTCTCTTCTCCAGGCTGAACAACCCCAATTCTCTCAGCCTGTCCTCATAAGAGAGGTGCTCCAGCCTTCTGATCATGTGGAAAGCAGATATTTGTGAAACTGAAGTTCTTTTTCCAAATAAGTCCATAGAAACAAGTTTGAAGCTTCTGTTATTAGTCCATTCCTACATGCATCCTCTAACACTCCACATTTAAAAGGTAAAAATCTGAAAATGTTGATACATCCAAGGCCTCTAATTGGCAGGACAGGGTGAAGAGAGGGGTTTTGATCTATTCAGTACTATTCAGTACTTCAATGCAGCAATTAAATTGTTTCCCTTTTGGTTTTGGGGATTATTATTATTTTTTTTTTTCAGTAATCCAAAGCCTGCTTAAAAAAAAGAAGAGAGCTTACAAATTAATTGCTAAATAATGTAGACCAGAAAAGGACTGAACTTTCTCACTCTTCCTATTGTCCTCTCTGGAAAGCTTTTCTGCTCTATTACTTTTCCTACTTGTGGATGTTTGGCTGCATGCAGACAGGTGTAGCAGAGCTCAGAAAAGCAGAAGAAAAATGGTAATTTTATACTTTGTAACCACTATTTGGGGCAAAAGTCCAACTACCTTTAATCAATACCTTTTACTTTCACATTGTAGAAAATTTGCTGCTGTGCTTTTTTTACCTTTCTATATTAGGGGTGATACAGATTGCTACACACAGACCAAAAAAGGGATATTGATCAGGACGTTCTGCAGACAAAGATAAAACTGCTGTATGGTTGCAATAAGTCTTGTTCTTAGCAGGAAAGAAGAAATAAAATGTACATGATACAGCAAAAAGCATTTCTGATCTGATTTTTTTCATGTTAATTGACATTCATGCCTTGTCATTTTCAGGAAAACGTACGTCTTTTGGCTGACTGAAGTTCAAGCTTACAATGTCACCATGGAGGGCTGAAGAAAGGCTTAAACACTGTCATTTAAGTACTAGAGAAAAATTGGTATATCTTCCTTCTCCTTTTTGTTCCTTGCCTGACTGAAGCATTAGTTGGCATTGTCAGTTGCCCAGGAGCATGTCCTTTGTAAGCCAAATTCTCAACAAGGTTAGAGCATCAGTGCTTCCTGACTTGGTTTGCAAGAGGAGAAGCAGTGTACAAGTCAGTACAGATTAGAAAGGCAAAAGAAACTGAATACTGGAAGAGGACTAAATGTGATTAATTCCTGTTACTGACTGACTTTTGCCTCCTCGCTGAAATCTCCTCTCTGATGAAAACAAAATTCCACCATAAGGAAGCATGAAGACTATAAATATATTTAACATTTTATTTTCTTTATACTGAAGGGTTTACCTCACATGCACTGAAATAAGGATGTCCCCACTACCTTTCTACACATTTGCCCAGTCCAATATTTCATAATGTTCTATTTTCTGAGTAAAAGACAATCCCCCACATACTTCCCTTCAAAGTGAGTAGGACCACAACTATACCAAATCAAGAAGAATTAGATGTTAATCAGTCGCACTAACTGTCCGTTGGACAAATCTTTGTTCCCATCCTGCTTTCCTTTCAGTCTTACAACAGTTCCTTCATAACTGCAAAAAGATTTCCCAGCACTGAAGTTATTTAACTGGACTACAAGAACTCTGAAAAGGGATGGCCCTGCAAGATGGATTTCTGTGGAAGGGAAAGTAAGCACAGCCCCTGACAGACTGGAACTGGGAATGCAAATGTGTATTCACAGATCAGGAAAATGCTTTAAACAATTTTTATTTCTTTTTAATACTTTTTTTAATTCACTGTCTGGTCTTACCTTTTAGAAAGTGCTGGTATGTTGCTATGGTACTTAATGGCAACTGTAGTATACCTAGCAAGTATAGTAATATACATTTCACTGAACACTGACCTAAAACATTTCAGAAAAAGAATCCTGTATATTTTGCAAATCTTTTCTAAGTGCCACAAATATTGAATTGCCCATGGAGGTTGGGGAATTAAGGAAGTATAAAAAGAGGAAGATGATCAAATGACCAGAAAATAAGAGCTTGTAGGTCAATTTCAGTGCCCTTGGACATTCACTTAACATCTTTCTCTTTTCCACTCTCTGAAAAGGGTATGAAGGCAGTTCAAATTAATTTTATGCCACACTGAAAAAAATATCACTTACATTGGTAATTGAGACTAAAAATCTACTGCATGTTTATATGCTTTTATTAAAAATATATATATATATATTCCACAGAAATGTTCAGTACCCTTGCTCTACTTTTACAGATAGAGGTCTTTTGCAGCTTAATATGGTAGGCATAGAAAAGCAAATGTCATAAAATTCTGAGGACATAGGTGTATTTCTGAGGTGACAGGAACACAATTTTACTACTTACATTTATTGAAATTTACAAAGAATTGA
Source organism: Psophia crepitans (assembly GCA_013399095.1). Lineage (NCBI taxonomy): Eukaryota > Metazoa > Chordata > Aves > Gruiformes > Psophiidae > Psophia > Psophia crepitans. Next base: position 4,323 of record VWZZ01005952.1, read on the forward strand.
ATTTCTCACTAAAGTAAAAATAGAATTGATGCTAGAGAATTTAAACAATTATTTCACTTGTACACCTGATAGGAGCTGTCACAAAGGCAACTCGGTAAACGTACTGCCAAAGAAGGACATCTCCTTACCTGGAGTCCCAAGACATCCCTGATAGGCTCATCCAAATCCTCTGTGATGGGGAGTAGCTGGCAGGACAAAGAAACCTTGATGGGTGCAGGACAAAGGATCTCTGATAATGAACTGACCTTCCAGGAGAACAGGCATCAGCAGCAACTATTCCAGGAACTGATGTCCTATGCCCACTTATGTATTTACACTAAAAAGGTACAAAAACTAAATCACTACTTAGCCAAGGATCGCTTGGCACAATTTTCCAGCCCTTCGTCTGCACAAGATCTCCCAGCCAGACCAGACCCTTATTGGGGATGTCTGGCTGACTCTGCACTCCATGACATAGATCATCTTTGAAGTGAGACTCTTTACTTCACCAGTTGGAGCAGCTTGATGAGTGTTGTAACAGTAAAATCTCATATGATATATTTATAGGCACACACAGAGGTAAAAGTTCATAAGAATACATTTGTTTTGGTATCTGGAATTCAGTAATAATTTAAAATAAACATATATTTGCTTTACTCTTGTTTTATATAAATACGTATATATATACTTGCTCTCCTAGTGGTAATTTTGTAGTGACTTGTATATATATAACACTTATTTCTTCTTCCTACTAGTAGTTTTGTAGTAATTTGTAACAAAGAGATTATGAGAAACCCAGACCTCCATTCCTTGTGTACTGCGGAATCCTGAGAACCCCACAGTCACAATCTTTGCATACCTGCCAGTTAAGGAACCCTCATAGGTCGTGATTGTGACCGCTGCAACACCACAGCAAAATGAAATGTTAAATGACTACAACAGCTAATGGAGAGGAGCCTCCCAGAATAATGGCAGAATGCCTAATATTTTTGATAAGGTCACTTTCCATGTAAGGACACTCTCCTGTCCACGTCTAGATAGGGATTTTTTTCTTGTTATGTACCATTTCACATTTCATCAGACTCATACCTACCCAGGAGAAAACCCAGGATATTTCTTCATTATATTTGTGATAAACAAAGAAAATCTTATTATTTACAATCATAAAGATTTGGAATATCAACAAACTTAAGTAAGAAAGTCATATATTAACTTCTCAGTAATATTTTTTGGACTGTCAGTGAGACGGAACGATTGCCACAGTTAAATTTTTCCATATTATTCAAAATTCTAATTTTAGTTCATGCTTAAGATTTTGACGTGATGTTTAATAGAATTCAATTGTCTCCAATGGAAGATGGAGAAAACAGTGCTCCTGAGCTTGTAAGGTTCTGCCACACAATGCAGAAGTCCATAGATTTGTCATTGAGATAGGACTGGAGTCCCTAGAGAATCATTAGCCCAGATACTTTTAAGTGTCCAAAATATATCTCAGTGGGCATCAAACGATTTTGAAAACAAAGCCCTCATTCTGACATGGACCTTAATCTGACTTATCTTTGAACTGGTAGTTCTTCAGAATAAATTGGAAAAGTGATAAGTGGAGGAATATCTTTCATAGATCTCCACTGAGTAAGACATATATTGTGTTACAGTAAACATTCCAAACGTATATTAACACCAATAAATAAAGATAACAGCACAGATGAGAACATTAATAAATTTTGATCTGGTTTCACTTTGTGTATGATCCCATTTAATCTCTGCATGTTTAAAGGTTGTCATAACAATCTCTTCTAATCATTTTTATTATTAAATTATGTTTTATACCAGAGTTCTATAATCTTGTCAATAGTCATTTCAACATACACTTTAATAAATGAGTCTTACTGGTCAACTGTACCTACCTCCTGGTAAGATAAATATTCTGAAAGTTAAGTAAACATGATAAATAAAAATCCCTTATTAGAAATGTGCCTCCCTGTTTTCAGTGATGAATGACTGGCTCTGCCATTCTTACTGCAGTTATACTGCAGGACATATTTGTCACTGGCTTTGCCCCAGTACACCATATATCTCCTCCCTGACTGCACCCTTGCCCCTCTAAAGTCAGGTGATGTATGTGAAGAAAAAAACACCCCCTATTTCAAGTCACTTTGCATACTGTCATATTTCTGCAACATATTGTGCTGCATCCCCACAAGTAAAACAGTCAACGTAGACTATATGCAATGATAAAAATGTAAATAAACTACTTTAAAAATTGCAGCTATTGTCCCACATTTATAGCAAGTCACTGGAACTGCTCATGATCTATCATGAACTTAAGCATCATGTGAAATAATGATTCATGTTGATAATATCTATTGTGCAATTAACATTTATTTTGATAGTGTGGAAAATTAATAAAATAGGTCAGAGAGTAATATCTTTTTTCTGTTATTTAATTCACTTTCTGAATTTACCAAATTTATTCTAAAGTTTGTGCTATTTATTTTATTATGTGAACCATACAGTCCACTGTCTGTTATCATGTTACATGGTTCTTTTGCTTTATTTCTTGTTCAGTGGCTGAACAAGTATAAAGATATGTCACACAGCAATGGCTCACGGCAGTGGCCCAGGTCCACAACTGTGGCATGAAGCAGGGCTCTGAACAGCACCAGAAATCAAACTCCTTTCAGGTCTCAAAACTACCAGTTTCCTGTCTTCAAGTCCCACCTTTCACATATGTAGCTTTCTTCTAAGAAAGCTTCTGCAAGTACTTGGCACTACATCACCCTTCCTTGTTTCAGCAAACTGCTGGATGCACGGCTCCCTAAGTGGAATCCGTGATCCTGGGACAGGTATTTGAGGTCAGTGTACCACACGTGGAGAGAGATAATCACTGCAGTGCTGTATTTGCAGTAGTGAGCATGCTGAAGAAAGAGTTGTCTGAGCTGAATAATAAAAAATGTAGCGGAGCTCTGTCCTCATCCATGGCACAAGCATTTAATTCAAGGCTGAGTGGAAGCATCTGGCACCTCCAACCAGGATTTACAGTCAGAAACACTCCCAGAACTTTGAGAATAAGTTGTCTAACAGACAGCAAAGAGGGAACAGCCTATCTGTAATGACATGGCAAGAAGAAGGACCTGAGGTGGGGAGATTCCCCATTGTCCTTCCCCTAGCAGTTGCAATGCTAGCCCAGAAGTTAGCACTAATACACATTAACTTCTATCATTGGAAGGAATTGCAATTCCCTTCAGGTCTAACCCATAGATACTGCCACCACGGAAGCAAACACACTGGTAAGTCACAGTTTATTGTGGGCTATCTAATACTTTCCAATGCTGAAGTAATTTTCCAGTTCCTCTCTATTTCATCTACTGAAGCTTCCAATCACCTGCCACCTAAACTCCTTTTCTTATCTATTCTCCTCCATTGCTTACCATAAACAGTTTGAACCTACTAGCAGAGGCTCCGTTCAACAACATCCCATTCTTTCTAAATCATGTTTTGCCTTCAACTAGCGGGGGGAGTTGCTGTACTGGCCCTGGGTGATGGTTGCTTTTCAGCAAAAATCGGCATCAGAAACAGATGACCAAAGTACCTTTGATATTGTGTTTTGTCGTCTTTTGTGAATGCTAAGTTTTAGGAAGACAGGATCAGACTTTTAACAAGAGCTACAACAGCAGTTCCAGACTATCTTCACTAACTTTTCTCTCTTTTTCTCCCAAATAAACAGGTTTTACTGCTTTTAATACTGTCTAAAAGATGGCCATCCAGGGTTTTCCCCTCTGTTAAAGTTTTCTTCAGCTAACAAAAAAAAAAAGCAATTGAGAAAGCAATATAAAGTCCTGCTGCAATCCCTTCATTTCAAGCATACTGTATTTCTTGGTGCAGATGAGCCATCCACTAATAAGTTTTTCAAATTATCCAAACAAACTCTGAACTTCCTGCTGGTTCATTTCACTGCATCTTTCTCTTTTCTTTTGTTGTCAGCGGCATGGTTCCTTCCATGCTGTTAGACCACCTGTTCAAAAGAATAATAATAACAATACCCCTTACTGTTAAAAATATAGCATTTCTCCCAAGTTAACAAATTTCCCATTACACCACTTTAAAATTATCTTGGCGCAATTAACATATCCTGATTGATCCCATTGGAAGTATCCAGGCACTATAATGCAACTAGTTAGTCTCCACAGGAAGAGTCAGCCAAATCACCTGCTCACACTCATGATGGGGTCTAAATTGAATTCCACAGACACAAGCTCTGGCAGAAGTCATGGTTTGTTTAATATCTGCCAGGAGTAAGCTGTGCTTTAATGGACGTAGCTGCCACATTCCTTGTTCCACAGTTAGTGCAAACAAAAAGCTGAGTTTAGTGGGGATGCCACATTCAGTGTCAAACGTCTTTCCTGCAGCTGAGCTCCCTACAGCAACAGTTATCTCCAACAGAGGTATGGTTCCAGAAGTATGGTTCCAACAGAAGTAAGATTATTGACATTCCCCCTCAATACCTGCATAGCTTCACAATGCTTTAAGGTCTGTTAAATTGAGTAAACGATTCTTTTCTTCTATTCTAGTACAATTTCTCTCATGGGACAACTTTGGGTCTATAGACCTTTCCTACAGCAGAGCACGCAGTAATAATCTCCAGCTACAGGGTGGAATCAGGTGCAGGTTTGAGTTCAGTTATGAAAGATACAAATAAATTGTATACTCCACAGGTTGCTGAGTTAAGATCTGGCCAAGGATACATGTGCAAGTGTGCAATACAATTGATCCCAGGATTTACTTTATGCTGTGAGAACAGTGGATTTGGTTTGTAATTAAAAATTAAACAAAACAAACAAACAAAAAAAATACCAAAACAGCAAAAATAAAAAAAACAACAAAACAAAAAAAAAACCACCAAAAAACCAACCACACATCAATCCCATTGTGTTAGATTCTAAATACAAAGGAAGAAAGAAGTAATTATTGTCCCCCAGGAACCGCAGTCTAACTACACGAAGTAGTATCAGTACTTTTAAAGAGCAGAGGACTGAGCAATAGGTTGTATCCTCAAGATTTTTGCAGAAGGTTATGACAGAAATACCAGAAGTAACACAGGGAGGAAATGAAGATAAAACATCTCAAATTCAGTCCGCAATCTTAATCAAGCTCATCCTTTCCTTCCTCTGAGGGTCCTAATTAACTGCACAAAATGACTGATTCCAAGCTATAGTTTATTTTGAAGATACTAATGATGTAGGCTGAGGCCACTCCGCTGAATTCTGATGAACAAAAATGTCATCCAAGGTCATAAAAGCAAGCAAGCAACCAACCAAAAACCAACAAACATCAGATTGCTTGGATATACCCACATCCTAGTACTGTGAAATAGTCAGTTATATCCCAAAGATTCGTGGGACAATCAAATGTCTTCCGGAATAATTCACTTGCACTGCTGAAAAAAGTTCCTCCAAACATTACTGGGCATGCCCACAGTATAACTCTGAAAAGGAGAGAAGCATTCCTTTCCCATCTAGACTTCTGAATTCACGCTATAGCCACCATTAAGCATGGTAAGAAATTATCAATGTTCAGCTTATTAAAAATCTTCCTTTTGACATGATTTGAACTTATATGCCATGTTCACAAAATCAGTGCCCTGCATTTCAGAAGGGATTTGAAGTATCTGTACCTTTAAGAGCAAAAAATCTAAAGAATAAATTCTGCTATATCAAAAGAAAATGTACAACATAGTCAGCTCTGTTCTTTAAAGGTCAGTGTTGAAAGTTATATGTGTAAAACAAATATTGATCTTTCATTCTTTTTGTAGGCTTTTTAGAAATGTTAATTATAACATTAGATTTTGCTAATATTATACTGTTGGGTTTTTTGTGGGTTTTGTGGTTTGTTGTTTTCCACTGGTGTTTTGTTTTGCTTTTCAGTCAGAGACATGTTTTCAAGTTTAGCTAGGATCACATTCCCACGTGTCACGGGTTTGAGAGGAACACAGAACAAAGGACCAAATTTCACTTGCCCCTGCATGTTTCTGTGTGGAACCCATACCCACAAAGGGAGAAGAATGCCGCCTGAGAATGACTTGTGTGGGTACGGAAAAGCCTTAGAAAAATACAATTTAAACACCACTGTGGAAAAAAACCCTCTACCTAGGAGCGCTACATTCCTTTTTGATGCTGGTGTTGTAGGTTGGGGGGTCGCGCGGGAGGGGGGTGTTGCTGGCTGGGAGGGTTTTGTTTGCTTTTAGATGTTAATGATTGCCTACATAAAGAAAACACATCTAAGGTAGTGTGTTTTCCCTGAACATTCTTAGTTCCATTCTCCTGGCAGATATTCAGCTTCTGTTGATATTTGCTACTATCTTAAATATGTTTACTATCTTTTGTATGAACTTCTCCTAAAACCACCTATTTGCTTCCAATTTCCTGTCTTCTAGATTACATTCTCTAGTTCTGTGTAGAATTTAGCTTCACAGAAGTAAGAAAACCTTTCCCTATTAACGTTATCATCCCAAGTCATGGATCTGAAGATTATCATTTTGTTACTTAAAAATCTTCTCCATTCAAACGGGGATAATTGAAAGCTCCTTAATTTTTCATCGAAAAATTTCATTGAGTGTTGAGACTCAGTAACACTTTTGCTGCATCTTCTGAAAAACATTAATATCCTCTCTATAGATCAGTGAGTAATTGTTCACGAAGTTTTCTACCAGAAGACTCCCAAGTGTGCGATATGATAACAGCACAATCTTTAGCTTAGAGTTCTCTCTTTCTGCTGGTCCTGACTCAGATTCTATTTGTGTTTCTAAAAGATGCTCTGCATGGAGTAATCAGTTTCAATGATTTTATATTTTTTTTCCTTACAGGGTGACCTCTTTTCCTAATCACTGTGTTGAAAGCTTTCTGTATTTCAGATTAGTTTTGAAAACATAAGCAACAGTTTTCTGTGAGTGTTTTTTTTTGGGGGAATTGGGTTTTCTTTTTTTGGGGAGGGGGGAGGCTCTCAGAAAAGTTTCTCTTACAGACAAGGAGTGTGCTTGTTTAGATCACCAAATCATTAAGCAACAAAATAGGCATCAAAATCAACACTTCATCAATATGTTAACAAAAATACAGACATCCATCTACTCAATGATATATAAGCAAAGCTGGCAGGACTTGAATTTCAGGCTTATTAATAAAAAAAAAAAATCTAATCTTTTAGAGAGAAAATAAAAGAGATAGTAGGAAATGAGAGCTTGATTTATACAAGGGAGGGAAGAAAGAGAAAGGATTAAGCTTTCCCTTGTACAGCACATGATCCATGTGACAGGAAATAGATTGCAGCACTGTAAATATAGATTTCCGTGTGTGTGTATATATATATCAGCCACATTAAACTGACAAAGCAATTAAACCATAAAGGATTTTATCATAGGGAAAATTCCATTAATCTGTCAACAATATTTTTTCCAATTTTGTTCTGACTTTAGCAACTGATGGAAAAATGTTCTTTTTTTTTTCCTTCCCTAGATATTCTTTCCTGTCATCTGATATCTACTTCTATCAAAACTAGCTACCTGTCCTTGCCTTAGATGATGCTCATAAGTCCCCACAGAAGGTTTCTTCATGTACATACTGAGAGACAATTTGTGTTGGATTTTATCGTGAACGGTATGTACTGAAAAGGAGTTTGAGATCTGGATTTTATGTTTTCTTTAGTACCAACCATAAAGAAGGGAAGAGGGCTTGTGTTAAACTTGCAGAACAAATCTGTTATACTGCTTCTGCGGTAGTCAATGGAAACAAGCCCTTCCACTTGGCTTTGGTTGTAAAACTTGGGTGACTGTCACTTATTCCAGTGGAAACATGACAAGAAGCGCAGCTGCAGAGATCTCCAGATAATTTTTGAAGTAACTAGATTTGTGCCCTTTCAGACTTGTCTATACCAAAACTCATTCTTTGAAGTGAATCTGGAAATTACCTGTAAACCATCACAAGCTGCAGATTAAGTAGGCAATGAGCTCCCAAGGGAGAAGGCTATAGTCGGGCAGGCTACAGCTGTAACCGCTATGCTTTGCAGATGAACTTCTGATGGATCCTAGAAGTAACTGCAGGCATTTCCAGTTACAGCTTCTTCAGCTTTAAGTTCTCTTCAACGAGTCAGAATCAATAAGCAATGGAAGAACTCTTTAGCCACGTATGGCTGGGAAGCTGAATACTAATTTTTTTTCCTGTGTTAATTTTTCTTTTAGCTGCGATGCAAATGTCCTAAAGCCAAGAGTAAAGTCTCTGGCTGTTGTTTACTATTTGTTTCTTAACTATGACTTTTGGCAGAGTAGTATAAACGTTTCACTGTAGAACAGAAATAATGGAGGCCAAATGTAGGATACCACTGAGTAAATGGATTACATAATAAAACAATTTATGTTAACTATTAATATTATTTTAGTAATTTTATTTTATATATTAACAGTTTAAATTACATTAAATTTGTTTAATAATTCATTGGGATTGTGACCAACAGAGTAAATGTGTTGCTGGTCATCCTCTGGATATTGCTCTTTACAGATCAGTATTGCTGGGTGTTTCCTTCCTTTCTGTTTCAAATGCCTTGACCTCAGGCATAAGACACACACAGAGACTGATTCAATGCAGATGCAGGGCTAGTCAGTCCCTCTTCCATCCATGGAAAGAACGGGCATTTTCAGGGCAAAATTATCATCCTCAAGGAGTCATCTAGAACAGGTTAAATGATTCGTGCCTTTAAACGGTTTATTTCTGCTCACTGAGAGTAAAGGGCATTTAGGAAAACAACTCAGGTGTAGGTATCTCTTCTATAGATGCCTTGAATTCAGTGAAATAAATCAACCTTCACAGCCAGGTCTGACATCTAAAATTGTCTTAATTTGTGCATACCTCAAAGTATACCATAAAAATTGTATAGTCACAGTTTTGTATAGCATAGCAATGTTTGTTTCTCTAGTACTTGCAATTCAAGGAAGGGAATAGTAGAGAGAGATACACTAGAGAAGACAAACAAAAGAAAGAATGGAACTTACTATTATTATTCAATAATGTATTGACCACTACATGAACAGATGCAACCAATCCAGCTGAGATGAAGGGGCCCATCCTAAAACACAGTAAATGGCAAAGCTGTAATTGTTTTTCTCCTTCTCTGCTCAGGTCTTTGTTTACCAGAAAACTCAAAGCACATTATAAATGAAGGAACTCTCATTATTTTAATTGTTTAGAGACATAAACTGAAGTGCAAAGAAAGGAAGATACTTAACAATGATTGCTTATAAAGCTAATGATAGAGCTGGAATGAAATTTTCCTTAGTCCCATTCCAAGTCACACTGGATGCTTATAGTGTTCCAGTTCTGTAAAGCCTTTCACAAAGAAAAGGAAAAGAACACATTGGTGATCGGCAATGGATGTATAACCATCCTGAAGAGAAGGCAGTAACGCATTTTGTCACTCACATTGCTGATGAACTATTCTATGACCTTATCAGAAACACGTATCTTATCCAAAATGCGTTCTTCCATTACATATAAAACCGAACACATTCATGAGGTTACTAAATGTTAATAATTTGGGGGGGGGGCATCTTTAAAGAGAAGAAAACCCTTCTGGAATCTCTATTTAATCTGTAACATCTCCATTGCTAAATGTAATTTAAAATTACAGCGATTTGAGCATGTATGCTGGAATGGTTGTATCAATGGTCTTATTCCACATTTACAACAAATGATTGTACTGGCAGGTCTGTGTAAACAGACTCTTGTGTGATTGTCCAACAGATTTTCATGCAGTCCTTTTCTTTCTTTTTGTATTTACATCCTGTTAAATGCTTCCTTCTTCTGAGGAACAGAAATCAAAATTGAGTAGAGTAATAGTAGGCATAATACAACCAATTAAGTATTTCAGAGGTAAAACAGCATCACATCTGCAAATAAGCCTTTATAAAATTCACCACTGTAATGTAGAACCCTTTCTTCAAGATATTGACATTTTGATTTTTTTTGTAAACTTCCACATACTGTCATACGAGAGCAGGTAAAAACTATAAAAGCTATATGTGTATAAAAATTAAGAAGTTATGTGTATATAAGTTAATTTTTAATTGATGAGGTAGAAAAGAATTCTTCAAATTATGTTGTGTGAAGAATTTCAGCACAGACTGCCACTTGAAATACAGTATTAGTTACATTAGCAGGGGACTGATGAATTGAGCTATGCCCAAATGATCCTAGCAGGCAACCCATACTCCATGTGGCAAAGAAGGAAAACTATGTGCAGGTCCCTGCCACGCTAAAGCAGGAGGAAATTCTTTCCCAAACCCACATATAATGATTGTTTTGTCCTGAGCACACCACCAGTCACCAAAAATGGTGGATATCGTACAGCAATAACAGCAAAAGCAGAAAAAAAAATAACAAAAAAACAAATTATGCATCAAAATAGTTTTACATCAGGGGAAAAGTCTGAAGCAAGTGACTGAAGACCTTTGTAATTTTAATCACCGTCTTCCTACAGTTGCAACTGTTCTGAGCCTGCTGAAGGCATCCCAGGCAATCTTGTCACCCCCTCTACTTATTAAAGGAGCAGAAAGGCAGACAGGTTATGGACTTATGAATTCCAACACCGTAAGGTAACACCAGGGCTATTCAGCTAAGAAAAAGCATAAGGAAACTGCAGGAAGCAAGAGGACGAAGGTGGTCATGTTTAGTGATTTTTTTCACAGCAAAATTGGAGATAAATTTTGTGAGTCAGAGAAAATGCATAACTTTGTGGAAAGAACAGGGACATTCTTTCTGCTGGAGGACATATGAAAGCTTTCTGTAACGAGATTATTAAAAATCTCTGCAATGAAACCCAACTATGCTCTTCTATGCAAATTTCTCCTGGCAATATATATATGCTGTCTGTACATTTATAGCCCCCAGATTGTGTGTTTAAAAATAATAATTATTGGTTTTAAATGAGAAAATTGTGATTCAGCAACACTGTAGGTTGTATAAATGAACAGACCCATAAAGAGAAATTTACTCTTTAAGTCTTTTTATAAACTGCCCAAGTTCATTTCCAAACCCCAAGCTTCTACCTGAAATGTCTTCTAACATGCATTCATCTGTCTCTAATATAGTTTTAAAGATCCAAATTTTATGAGGATGATAATTATCTACGAGTTAACCTTCAAGTACGGATGTTTTTAAAGATATGTAGCTAATATGAGATTCAAATTATTTAGATATATGACTTGTCCTGATTTAATAGCATTATAATCAAGAATCTATTCAGTATTTTCACATCCTATTATGCAGTACATTTTACTTTGCATGTCAATACATCATGCATGATCTACAGTAAGCTACAATTCACCTGGGAAAACTAGAGCAGCTAAAAAATTACTGTAACAACATAAAAAGAGTAGATCTGTCTATTTTCAGAATTTAGTATTGTAAAACACTCATAATTATTACATGCTGCAAATAGAGGAGGTGTGCAGAGAAGAAAGCCACTGGGGACTTTCGCATTCTTACTCAGAAGTGGGGGTTTCCAAAGGCTTTCCTCAAGTGGCTAAATACTAATGTGCGTAGCTGAGGCAGTAAACAAGAAGAATTTGAAGTCTATGCACAGTCACAGGGCTATGACATAACAGACTCACAGGAACTAGATGGGTCATGGTCACCGACTGTTACAGGCTATGTAAGACTCTGTGAGAAAGAAGGAGAGGGAGATCCCTATGGTAAAATGCTTTTTGACTGCCCAGAGCCATAATATCTAAGAAATCCTTTTTGAGACTATCTGGGTCAAGGGCAAACATCAGCAGGGAATGTAATGACAGCGATATTGTGGGAGACCTGTTACAGATCAGTCAGCCAAGAGAAGACAGTATGTGATGCTTACCCCAGATAACCAGTGGAGTCTTTCAGTCATAGGCCTTTCTGGAAGCTGCAACTTCTGTTGGAAGTTCAACATGGAGCTACAGAAACACTACAGGAGGTTCCTAGGCTGTGGTAATTTCCTCAAACAAATGATAAAGGCAACCACCAAGGGCAGTGGAAGGAAACTTTTGAAGAGCTATAGCTGTAGAAAATTGCACAAGTGTCACCCTCAATGAATAACTTGACAAGGGCCATGACATAAAGCTTCAGCAACGCAATCAAGATAGTACAGATATATGCTAGGAAAAAAACCCATGTCAATGAGATTCTAAGCATGATATAGTTCAAAGAGTTTCACCATTTACACTGAAAAAAGATGAGATTTTAATATTAGTCTAATGCCATAAACTAATTTCAGCGTAGAGATGACATTCAAGCTTTGAATTTATGGAAGTCTGGCCAGAAAATTCTTTAAAAATTACCAGATTTTAGTTCACATCACTGAATCAGCTACAGATTTATAGAGACATCATACAGAGAAATGAAGTTACACAAAATAGTGTAAAGGTTGTTCATGTCACTGAAAATCTGGGAATAAACCTCGTAACACCAATGTAGTGTTAAAAGGCAGCCATTCTTTATTGCAGCGCTGGATGCATGGGGGAAAGCTCTGCCCAAAATGCATACCAGGCGATCACCAGCTCACAAATTATATAGGATCTAAATATGCATATTCACCGTGTTCATCATTATAGCTATACATATTCATACTCTCTAACTTGTGATTGGTCAATTTGTTGCTCTCTTCGATTTAAAGACACAGTGCCTCTTAAATTCATCACACATGCTCTGTGAGTAGGGGTCTATATTTGAGGAGGGGTCTCTAGTGGTCATCAGTGGTCACACACCCGTGTCCGCTGGTGACCCTCTTCTTGCAGGCATGCGCAGTGTCATTGTTGGCCTGTACTGTGGATGCACCTGTCCAAAACAACCTACTCCATAAGATTAATATTCCCGGGCCTATTGTTCAGTTGGGTAGGGACTGTACACAGAACACAGCAACATTGTACCTTGCCATGGTCAGTTAGCTCCAGTACCTATTACCTTGGTTACAAACTAATCATTCCAAAATTTCTACCTTACGGTTTCTACCCCACGGTTACATTCATAACACAAGCTGACTAATGACAATATAAACGTTATGAACAAGCACTCATATGGTGCCCAGTGACAGGACAAGAGGCAATGGGTGCAAGCTGAAACACCAGGAAAGACTTTTTTACTATGAGGGTGGCTGATCAATTGCACAGGTTGACCAAGGAGGTTGTAGAGTCTCCATCCTTGAGGATATTCAAAAACTATCTAGAAATTGTCCTGGAGAACCAGCTTTAGTTGGCCCTGCTTGAGCACGGCGGCGGGGGCGGGGTTGGAAAAGACCTCCAGAGGTCCCTTCTAGGCATTCTGTGGTTCTGTGCTTCTGCAGCAGATTCCGTATTTCACCATTCAGAAAATGGGGGAAGGAAGGTTGGAAGGAAGGAAGGTTGGAAGGAAGGAAGGTTGGAAGGAAGGAAGGTTGGAAGGAAGGAAGGTTGGAAGGAAGGAAGGAAGGAAGGTTGGAAGGAAGGAAGGAAGGAAGGAAGGAAGGAAGGAAGGAAGGAAGGGAGAATGTTACCTCACTTTTAAAAAAAAAAAATTTGAAACAACAATCTTTCAAAACTGAATACTCATGCTTATATTAAGTATACATTTCTTTATGCTATTTATAAATACCTGTAATTTAAGATCTAAAATTTTAATGTAATTATTAAAATTCCATCACAATGAAATACATAACTGAAATAATAGCAGCATACTTCATTTATGCATATTCATGTTATTTTAATTTATTTAATTTCTTAAATAAATCATTCATTTATTTCATGTTTATGCAACTTCTAATTAAACTGTTTTCTAAATAATTTTATATTAGGGAAGTATATAAATGCGGTTCCCTATTCCGTAAAAGTGCAATATCTACAGATAACATGGGCAAATTGATGCATTATAGAATTTCAGCACATCATTTATACATGTCAAAGTATAATAGCATGGGATGCATCATCATAAATCATTTCTCTATTATTTAAAGTGTTGGAAAGGTCACCTCCAGACTTAGGACAGTACTAGCCGTATTGGTTTTATTAAGTGAGTGATCAAGCTAATCATTGAAAGAACACTATTCACACTTTGCAAGTGCATTCTGTTTATTCCTTTTTATTTTTGTCAAGGATGACTTCCTTGCTGCAAAAAGAAAACAAGAAGAAGAGGGAAGAGATTCTGAGTTAAATGAGTTTATTAAATAGGATGTTGATTGCACTGCTTTTAGATAAGGAGTGGCAGGTTGCTGTAAATTAAATGCAAGCTATACCTGAGAGGGTGCCTAGAGAATTCCAAAGTCTGGAGGAGCTTATTTGTCAATTGCACAAATATATTAGTTCATGCAAGACCAGCATGCAAACAGTCAAATCAAAGGATGGAAAAGGTGCTGGAATCAAAGAATATATTCCTGTATGCATTGTGAAAGAGTTTATTTTATATTCACAATGCCAGCTGTTTGGACCAGCACTATTTGCAATGAACACGGAATCTTAAATTGGTAAAAAAAGTATCATAAGACAATCTACAACGTTTCTTATTACTGCTGTCTGCTATTAAAGGGAAAAAAAAAAAAGAGAAAGAGAAAGAGAAAGAGAAAGAGAAAGAGAAAGAGAAAGAGAAAGAGAAAGAGAAAGAGAAAGAGAAAGAGAAAAAGGAAAAAGGGGGAGGAGCTGATGTTGAACACACTTTGAGCCTTTTTTAAGTACTCATCTACTGTCAGATAAAACTTTTTTTCTCCCTCTAAAACATTTGTACCAGCCTAAACTTGTACCTATATGGAATATTGAGAGATTGACATAATGTAATTTTGTTTCAGTGAGAGTATAAACGACAATTTTTCCAGCCTTCTTTAGGAAGCTACATTTGACCAGACAGGAATTGTTTCTCTAAAGAAGACATTCAGCTGCTGTTCAGTGTCACAGTAACACATACTGGGCATAAAGTTGCCCTGCAGGTCCAAAAAATTCTCACTCTAAAAGAAACAAATCCTTTTACAGAATGTACTTTCTCAAGGATAGCTCATCAAGTATGTGCCTCCAAGTTCTGCATTACATTGGTTTGGGGTTTTTGGGTTGTTTGGGTTTTTTTTCGGGGGGGGAGGGGTGTGAAAACACAATAAACCCACTATTCTCACTTGTATAGAGCACCTCCAATTTGAGTTGTTCCTTGATATCACGTATCAGAAACATGGCTGACAATTATCTAAGGCTCAAGTATTTGATCAATGGGAAGGGGATTCAATATTAAAACACTTGTATAAGATAATGAAATCAAGTCATCCTCTTTTCACCGATTCAAAAATAAATCTCAAAAATTAGCTTATATTTAGATAATTAAATGTCTAAATGTGTCTAAAGGTGAACTTTGCTTTCCATCTTCAATCTGGATTCTGTCCTTTGCACTCTTTGCAAAATACTTTTATTGATAAGCTCATTTCAACCAAATGTTAGAACCAACACACTGTCCTCTATCTTCTTGATGTGTCTGGTTTTGTTTTTGAAACAAATGTTTTCTTTAATCTACTCCTCCGTTGTCTTCTGTAATTCCATCTTATCCTGGCTGTCCTCTAGCTCTAAAAGATCCATCAGCCTCTCCTCCAGGTGACTCCCATCCTGTTTACAGTGTTTCTATAGATCTGTTGCAAGGCTCTGGGATCCTTTTCCTTTCTAGGTTACCTTTGGTAACTTCCACCATAAGCACAAACTGATCTATCACCTTTACGATAAAGTCACTCTGATGATTCTGTGAATCTCATTCCTTCTCTTTCCTTCAGGTCTGTCTCTTTCTGCCTTACTGCCTGACATCTCATGCAGGATGTCCTGCCATCAACTTAGAGCTTTCTATTTTCCTTCCCAAAACCACCTAACTTGATCACTGTGAATGTCACCTCATTACTGTCCCATCACACCACACCTTGAGAGTATTTTCCTTTTCTCAGATTTGTCCCCAAGATCCTGTGTCTGCACATCATTCAGAACATTTTTCCTTCATTTATTCCAAAAGCACATGTTTTCACACAAGCACTTTTTATCTCCTGTCCTGATGAACATTACGTCCCATTGCCCAGCCTGAACCTATGTGATCAATATACATCTACTGAAGTAACTGGTGCAAAGATCATGCTTCTAATCAGCCATCAGTTCCTACCATTCTGGTAAATGTTGTGCCATCCTCTTCTCATACTTCCTTGCTGGCTTCTAAGTACAGGGTTTTGGTGTCTAAATATACGTCTGTTGTCACTTGAGATTCATTACAGTACTTGTGAGAGTTCATACTATTTCCAGTCACCACCTGAAGACAGGATCTAAATTGTCATCTAAGATTATGCCTATGTTTTAGCAACAGAATTCCACCATTCCTATTTTATACTTAAGTTTTAGATGAACCATTGATATTGCTGCTTCTTCAGAGTGTCTGCTAATACCCAGTTCAAGGTCATATCTGGGGCTGTCAGATACAACCATGCAACTAAAACTAGAGTCAGTGATGTGGTTTCAACTCCTGTTCCTTCTCCTTTTATCCTGAGGAAGGATAACTGTAGAAGGAAAAAGATAATGATGATCATTGTTTCAACTTTTGCAACTAGCATGATTTAGAGAAACCTCCTCGGGTTCTGCCCTTTTCAGACTGCAGCAATTGGGGTACTAAAAACTGTCTCATGCCACTCTAAGTTGATCAAAGTACTGTTCACACTCCTCTTTAAAAGTATCTGGTTCAAACTTGGAAAACTTAAATCCAGCCCTTTGAAAGCTTGATGTATGAGTTTGTCTAAATGCCTGTCTCTGTCACATTTGGCAAACAAAATAGAACAGAAATTATGTTTGCCTGTCACAAAGACAGGAAAACAAGAAAAATGGGAGAAGGTTATGTCGGAGGAATTTTCTCTTCATAATAGATGTATAATGAACAAACATTCTTGTTTTGCATGGAAAAAAACAATCAAGGGAACAATTCCACTAATGTAGTCAGTAAAATAAAGAAATTTCTATCTTTGTAACAATTTATCTTCCTCATCAACAACTCAAGTTGTACATGGGTCTATTATTTTAATCAGAAAAAAAGCTGCATAAATTCGTTTTATTTTAAACATCGAAAATAAGTGAAAGCCTCCCCCAGTTTTCACAGCATAGAGTACGAAAGCTACAGATCTTTCATTATATTTTCATCCAGCACACAGCAGTGTAAATTGTCTTGATAGAAGAATATGAGGCTCAAATGGCTTTGGCAAGTGATTAAAATCCAAGGGGAAGTGGTGATCATCTGAAACACTATTTGTACTTAGTAGGTGGCAATGCTATGTACTTACAGCGAAATAAAGGCAGGCCAAGAAACCACAACAAAAACAGTGTTTTAAATGTTGGTGGAAAGAGAAAAAGCGAAAAATCAGAAGAGTTGGTAGTCTTTGAAAACACACTGATGTTCTTCAAGCAGCTGCCTGCATCAGATACCTGTCTTTAATTTTTTTAGTAACTTAACTTCAACAAATTCCGCAAGTCCCGGGTAATTTCTGTTGTGACTACCACATAACATATAGTCCATTCAATAGCTTTTCCTGAATTCATTCTTCAGCCACAGGCACTGAAAAACCAATAGAGAATGGACTCTATCACGTCCAACCTTCTCCCAGTTTGCCACTTTGGTTTCTCTTCTGAGCTGTGGTTGGTCTGGGATTTACTCCAGGGAAAATACTTGCAGGAGTCAGCACCCTGACAGCTTTTTAAATTTTCATTCATACCTTATATTTCTTTTACTCTGGCTTTTCTCAAGAAAGGACTCTAAGTACCAGATGAACTGCTTTTATACACAAATGTGCTGCCAAACTAATACAGAATAAAGTGACAGGGAGGGATGGGGACATCTGCCTATAGTTTTCAGCAGGTAGGCAGCGAATGTGAGTTTTACAGACAAAGGACCAACAGGAAGAGGTAGACAGATTTTAACCAAATCAAAACAGCTTCAGGAGAGCTATAGTTTGAAAGACTGAAATTAGCAAAGCTGTTTAAGAATCCTCTGATTAAAAGTGCATCTGGTTACAGAGAAAGGCTGAAGGGAGTTTCCCTGCCAATATTGGCAGATGTGATTTTTGGGGAAAGAAAGTCAGTCTCGTGGTGACAATGGGAAGCTGTTTCAGGCACTAACTACTTTCAACACAAAAGCGTCTCATCGGGCAGTTTTTTCCAACGGAAGGAAAGCTTCCAGCAGCAGGAATTTCCAAGGAAACCAAGCAGGCAGATTGGGCAACTGTCTGCTGCCCAGCATCTGCATGGCCCAGCTGCCTCCCTGGGCTGTAGGACGGTTGATGGGATCTTGGTCCATTTGCCATGGAACCGGTGAGAGAGAGTGGAGCCAATAATGGCTCTGGTTTTCAGTTTTCATAAGGTGTGAGGAAAGGCACCATAAGAAAGAACACAGAATGAAGTGAATCAGTAGCGAGTAGAAAATTTTAGGGAAATGCAAATTGTACTTTCTTAAATAAATTGTCTATTTGACCCTATCTGTTAAAAATTGCTCTCTCTGCAAACCCAATTGCAGTTTATCAAGCTTCATCTCCCAAATACTAATCTTTAGATACATGAAGAGCCACCATCAGATATTCTGTTTAGGAGAATATCTTAGATCCACATCCAATTTTTCTTGCAGAAGTATTTGCTCGTGATTTTCTCTGACAAAGAACAACCTTATTCTCATAACATATTTTAGGTAGCAATGGTTTTATGTATTTATTATACACAGTGATTACAAGGAAGCGGATGGTCAGTGAACTGTTGTGGTTTTTTCTGGTGCAGAAAGTGACACCAAAACACATCTTCAAGTTAATTATCAAATTGTTGTAAAGGAAAGAGAAGAAAGTGGGAAAGAAAACAAATTATGGATTGCTGAGTGAGGATCTATACTTTCAAATTTAGACAAATTCTGGTTTGTGTGAAAAAAAGATAAATCAAATGGTAGGATATAATTAGATAATGTTATATGTATATTCAGACTTCTGAGTGCTTATTACTCCTACATAGAAGCTAGATCAAGTGATAAGAAACATTTTTTACTTTTAAAAAGTAAAAAAAAAGAAAAAAGAACATCCTTCAATTGATGTGTATACTTTATACTTCAAAAATTATTACACTCAATTTGGAAGGTTTGTTTAAATTTTATTTATTAAAAATCAATCAACGTTTTAGTGAATGTTCATGGGAATAAAAAATATAACCTGTATAAAATAACAGAATGAAACCATTCCTCATTTTATTTACTTTTGTGACTGATTCTAATATAAGTGGCATAATCTAGAAAGACATTCAGTCTTGATTTAATGACTCTAAAGCATAGAATATTGATTGTACCCCAAAGTGAATCATTAAAATTACCTTTAGAAAGTACTTTATTTATGTTCTAGAATTGGTACCTTCATGTTACATTTGAGATCCTGTTACAACTTTGTGTTTAAGATTACAAGTATTTTTACACAGGAAAATGCAAGCAGCTATTCACGTTATGAGAAGTTTCTGTCCTAGTTTCTGTCCTGAAGCAGTCCTAGGAGGGGTCTTTCAACTAAAATCATTTGGTAGCAACTATTTTCCATAACACTACACTGGAAAGACATTAATTATTGCTATTTCTGCCTGCAATTCCTTGCTAACTAAATGCTAAACCTGAGTCTTTTCTTGGTCTCCAAAATCAGATTAAAAGACAGACATTTGCCCAGTTCATCCAGTTTAGACTCCTAAAATCTCAGTATAAAGTAGTATTTTCTTCTATAATTCTGACTATTAAAAATGTTGTTGATTTTTAATACCAGTGACTCAGAAAACCTCTCAATATTTTTAAAACTCCTGAACAGAAGTATTCTCGTAGTTGGAAAAAATGTTCAACTCGAGAGAATATTTATTACATTTTCAGCTAATTAATGATAGCAAAGAAAATATTTTACACTGCCATCTAGCTCAGAAAAGAGATGTTTACTAAACACCTCTTCCTCTCCATCAGAGAAATGAGGACAGTAACAAAAGGCCTTCTATCTCTGAAGTTCCCAGTGACTCACATGACAAGGCCTCCAGTCTGGTCCTGTTTCTGCAGTCTGGACCATGCATGGACATGTAAAGGTTCTGGGCAGCATTCATGGGCTTCCACAAATAATAAACCAGACCCTGGAGAAAAAGTAGGAATTAGGGAAGCTAATAAGAAATCATTTTTAGCAATGAAGCTTATTGGGGAGGGAAGCTGTAAGTATTTAATCTTATTATTCTGGTATTTTCAAAGGGAAGGACTGTAAATTTGGGGGCTTAAACTTAAGTTCACTTAGAGACATCATTTACCAAAACCAAGAAAGGACCAAGATGGAAACTCATTTCCATCATCCTCTTCCTCTTTCAAATTTAACAGGTATTAACTGTTTTTAGAATGCACAAAACCTGAATGATTTGTTCGAAAAATATTAATACATTTTCTTTTCAGATTAATTTTTTTTATTAATGCCTACTAGAGAAATAAACAAAATTATTATTCTAACGAGTGTAAGATCCAGAATGGTCTTTTGATTTTTAGATGATTAAAATAAGGTCCTATCTGTATAATCTCTAAAGAATATTGTATTCCTATGTAATGTAGTATATAATTCTGTGATTCACTAAATGAATTATGTATTATACTAGATGACCACTGTGACCCGCTACTAATGTAATTGATTATGCAAAGGTTAATCACAATTGCTGTACCAACATAGATGTAACTTCATGGTTTATCTGGACAGGGTATAGGTAGAAAGAAATGCACCTCCCCTAAAATAAAGATGGTTGCTGTGTTTTGATGGGTGTCTGTTTCAGGGGATTACTTTTTAAAGTGAAGTTATTATGTAGAAAGTTACCAGCTGGGAAATGAAAACTGGGGACATCTCAATATATCTCAAGATCAGATATGGTGAATGAAATGAAGTCTGGAGCCCAAAGGAATAAAAGGACTGGTGGGAGTCCATAAATTCTCAGAGGGAATAGTTTTACTAATGAATTTTCAAATGAATTGTAAAAACAGATGTTATCTGTAGGACCTGAGGACACTGAAAATTGATTGTGCTCAGAGAGCATACAGTGCAAGTACCTACTCAAAATTAGTTTCTTCTTTACCTACCTCTGTGTTAGAGTTTATGGTTGATGAGATGATCTGCAAGGGATATGATACACAATTGCCATCATCAGCTCTTAAACAATAATTACATTGTTTTAATTATTAAGGACTCCAGGAGCTGATCATTCTCATTTGTGGAGTTTTCTTTTTTCATGTGAATGAGAAAGACGAAAAGAAGCTTGCTTGCATGTCTGTATGATTGTGTCAGGCACCACATGCTTTGCTTTGCAATCCTTTTTCTCCTACACTAAAAAACCAAACACCAACAGAAAACCAAACAACTAAAAAAATAAAAAATAAGTGGAGACAGCCTACCATCAGTTCAGAGAAACACGAACCTTCGCTGAGCACTAGTTCCCTCAGTTGGAAAATATTTAAACATAAAATTAACTTCAGTTTATATAAAATCCAACTTGAGAGTATAAAAAGTATGAAAACTCTCACTACTTAAGAAGTGTAGTCTGTCATTCACCGGCTGTATATCTGGTTCTGATTTGTGGTAATCAGGTATTTCTCATCATACATCTCTTACTCATTATTTGCACTGTGTGCACTCCTTGGAAAGGCTTACAAAGAAACTCTGCTCCATGCCTTTAGAGTAGACTCCAGCATGTCTTTGTTTCATTCCTTCTGTTGCCACTGTTCTGGAAATTGGGAATTATGAAAGAACAGTCTAAATAAAAAGGGAAGTGCATGTAGATTAGAATGAGCAGAACGAAAATCAGAATATCAGATTCTCAAAACAGATCATGGAAATGCCATTTATACCATACCTAATCCTAAACAAGGCAAACACTGATCAAGATTATTGGTACTGATTCATAAATATCACAATAATAACCACAGGCAAGGATCCTGCTGTTAGAGACTGCGGAGAAATGGGACAGAAAAATCACCTTGTTCAAAATGCTTGATGCTTAAGTGTAAGTAAAGATGAAGTGAGCGCAAGAAAAAGGAGAACTCTGTAAAGTATCCTAAATTCCCACTCCAGCACACTACCTGCTTGATCATTTCCACTCTTGGACTTTCTGTTAAAGGTTACTCTCGGGTAGAGTAGGACAGGGAGATTCACAGTTGCAGAGGTGGTTTTGCAAGTGATGATAGGTAGCTCTTTTTGTACAGAAAAGGTTTATTTTTCTCTTTTGTGTTGTTGCATTAAAGTAAATAGATTGTGGTTTGGGCTGGTTTGCTTTATTGGGGGGAGGGGATGGAGGGGGAGAGTAGTGTCCCCCTTTGATTCTTTTGGTAGAAACAATCTTTCTCATCCATCATTTTTAATTTGTGAGGTCTTACACTAACAGCCACAGAGACATTTGCAGTGACGGATGTTTGAGGTCCTTCAGAAGTTCCTGTTGTTTACCGTCTCAGCTTCGTTTCACCTGTGGTTCTTAATTGGCTCTCACTGTGGTGGCTCTGGAGCACCCCTTTCTCTTATATTTTATTATCTTGTCTCCTGTTCTTTTCTATTTGAACACACATTGTTTTGTCCCCTAAATTCCATGGTTATGGAATTAATTTTAAAGAGTCTGCACACAATACCTATCTCCCAGCCAAACCTGAACTCTTACTATAAAATTATCATTCCCTGCTACAAAAATCTGTTGTTCTTGTTGATCTCAGCACAAGCTATATATCTACACACTAATTCTAAGAGTTAACCTGAATCTAGTTCATCATCTACCATCCCCCCAAATTTGAACTAAATGGGTTTAAATTTCTTATAATGTTCTCAACATTAATTCTAGCTTATATCAGATAGGAATTGACATTTTAATTCTAATCTGTCACGGTGAAGAAAATTAAATAAATTACATGGTTGAAGAAAAGTTTGACTCCTTTTTTTTAGCATAACTCTCCAAACAATCCTGAAAACCACAGCTAAATATATTATGGATCCAAATTATATGTTATCAGAGACCCTGGCATGATAGATCACTTATTAATGTGACTTAAAAGATCTCGTATATTTATAAAGAAGAATTCTTTTCTCCAGTAGGGTTTAAAAAGCAAAAGAACCTACTAAAGATAACTTCAAGTCACAGTCATTATCTAAAAAGCCAAAAAGGTCAAAATGGTGAGGTGAGTCATTGAAGGTGCATCATAGCAACTCAATAATATACAATGTGTAAAGCAAAAGCATGATAAGTACATCAAAACCAAAGAAAATGTCACAACAAAATATGATAGGGCATCTCCGCAGGGTATAAAACCCATGAAAGTCAGAATCAAAGTGATCCGTAATAGCCCACTTAATTTTTCTGGATTTTTTTCCAGGTTTTCCATTAATTTTACATTTAATAGTCTCATTCACATTTTTTAAAAGTGGACTTCAGACTTACAAATTTTGTATTTATTTTATTTCATCATCTTATATAATTGCCAGTTTACCTATTTCCACACTTTCATGATTTGCATTTTTTCCATGTTATATACCCATTTCCAAATAAAAAGATCTAATCAGCGTGAAGTAATAAACTATGTACTACACTGACTATTCTAAAAGTGAAAGTTAAATGTGCTCACAATATCAAAATCAGTTCCTTAAGCTTCTCAGATTGAGATATAGCATTACATAACCTCCTTGTACAGACAAAAATAATTGCTTTTCTAAACATAATTTTAGTTTGCTTTTCTGCTAGAATGTTTAGAAACAAATCTAGTCAGCTTTTATAAACAGATAAATACATTTGGTCTGTCTGCTACATTGTATAAGAGCCAAAAGTGTATTAAGGAAAAATAAATCAGCTTTGCATTAAAGTTTTCTGCTCATTTTTCAGTATTTCTTTCCATATCAAATTTTCAGCATTTAGGGCTATTTGCAAATATAGCAGATTCTGTTCTGTACAGAAATTATTCTGATCAAATCCCCTAAAGAAAAAGATGTACTAGTCATTTTAATGTGAGTCATGTAATTTGTAGACACATTTCTGAGCAGACTGTGTCAAAAAAATATAGAAGGTAAACTGCATAATGAAATAAATATTTTTGAAAGAAAAAGGGGCAGCAGAAAGTCTCTGTGCAAAACATATCAATGCATAGATGAAAGAAAAAAAAAACATTTGAATTAGCAGTACCAATGTCAAAACAAACATTTTACCCAAGTGATTAATAGAAGAAAATTAAGCAGTTTCCCAGGGAAAGATCACAAGTTTATGCTTCTATTTGATTCTCCCCAGACAACAGCCAATTACAAACACCACAACAGAGCACTTGGATACTGTGAAAATCTGATATTGCATCCAGACTTTTAACTACTGCAGGTATGTCCTACCTGTTCAACCTCCTAGAATATATTAGCTTGTTTGAACACACTGTCTAAATTGCCATTAACATAATTTGAAAAGTCAGCTGAAAACTTCAGATTAAGCATGCCCTTTGTAAAGACATTTAATGGTAAAAATAGTACAAATATTAAAGTCTTGGTTTTTTCCCCTTTCCAACAGTAGATGTCAAGAAAATCCTAAATAGTACTGCTTGTTTTAGTACTGTTTAGGGCAGTACCCTGCTGAGATCTGTACCACACGGCTGATCTAATTTTCTTCAGAGTTCAGATGGAAAAATGCCAGAAAGTGACATTGCCAAACACCATACGCCAAATGGGGACTCTCTCACCAGGATTTTTCAGAACACATTAAGATATTCATCTGGTACTCTGTAGGGGAGCAGCTTTCATCCAGAAGAGGAGGGTAAGGAAAAAGAACTGAACAAACCAACCTGGTAAATTATCCAATACACTTACATGTAGATCAGTTTAGAAGTGTTAGAAGAGTGGAGCAAACTATTCAGAAGTGCTGAAGATGACTTTCAGTTCCTCCTAATTTTCCATAGGATTTTGGTTTCGATGTTCATTTGCTTCTTATAAAACTTGGGATCAAGCATTGAGAACAAGAAATGCACAAAGAACAACTCATGTTCAGCTACGGTCTTCTCCATATTTTTATTTATTTTTATCAAACAAGGAAGTAAGAAGCACAATTTCATGTATTTAATGAAAAGTTCTAATCAGATATTTGAACACCTTCAGCAGCTATACCTTTTGCCATAAGCTGAGAGTTTCTAATCTTTAACTTTGTTCTGACTACACTACTATACAAGGAAGAACAGAGTGGGAAAGAGTTGCAGTTGTCTGTTAGACAGATTAAGAAAACTATCTAAGAAGCTTCATTAGTCTGAAGAGGTAGGACAGCAGAGTTTCCAAGGATAGTTGCCTCAAAGCAGTATTTGTTGCAGGCACCTTGATTTTTTTAGATTTTTTTATTATTATTATTATTTGTTTGTTTGTTTGCTCCACTGAGATTCTTATTCTGGTTCCCTGCATGGTGGAGTCCAGACAGCCTTGTAGTCCACTAAGTACTTTTGAACTGTAAACAGTCCAGTCCTTTTTTTTGAGGAAATTATGGTGTACAGAAGGTCTGTTGTTCAGATAGCACAATTCTAAGAAGAAAGTTTGAATATGTATATAGAATCAATGCCAAAAGCACAATTTTGCAACGTGAGTTGCATCTGCAGTTTCTGTGTAGCTTTCATAAGTGTATATCATAATAAAGAGAAATTTTCTTTTTTTTTAAATGCTAGTGTAATTAAGACACTAATATAGAAACTTAATGAAGAGAGGAGAGGAGAGGAGANAGAAGAGAAGAGAAGAGAAGAGAAGAGAAGAGAAGAGAAGAGAAGAGAAGAGAAGAGAAGAGAAGAGAAGAGAAGAGAAGAGAAGAGAAGAGAAGAGAAGAGAAGAGAAGAGAAGAGAAGAGAAGAGAAGAGAAGAGAAGAGAAGAGAAGAGAAGAGAAGAGAAGAGAAGAGAAGAGAAGAGAAGAGAAGAGAAGAGAAGAGAAGAGAAGAGAAGAGAAGAGAAGAGAAGAGAAGAGAAGAGAAGAGAAGAGAAGAGAAGAGAAGAGAAGAGAAGAGAAGAGAAGAGAAGAGAAGAGAAGAGAAGAGAAGAGAAGAGAAGAGAAGAGAAGAGAAGAGAAGAGAAGAGAAGAGAAGAGAAGAGAAGAGAAGAGAAGAGAAGAGAAGAGAAGAGAAGAGAAGAGAAGAGAAGAGAAGAGAAGAGAAGAGAAGAGAAGAGAAGAGAAGAGAAGAGAAGAGAAGAGAAGAGAAGAGAAGAGAAGAGAAGAGAAGAGAAGAGAAGAGAAGAGAAGAGAAGAGAAGAGAAGAGAAGAGAAGAGAAGAGAAGAGAAGAGAAGAGAAGAGAAGAGAAGAGAAGAGAAGAGAAGAGAAGAGAAGAGAAGAGAAGAGAAGAGAAGAGAGAAGTGAAGAAGGTGACAAGATGATGACAAGAAGATGACAAGAAGATGACAAGAAGATGCGATCATGGTCGAAAGTTTTTATTCCAGAGTTTTTAACTAACAAGTATGTGTTTAATATTGTACATGACTCTTCCAAACAGTTTATTCAGGAAAAGTTATTCTTCTGAAAATACAAAAATTCTGCATCCTATCTTCATTTTATGGAAAGCAAATTTTAGTGAATGCTTGAGAAAATATTTCATGTTAACTTAATGGAAATTCAGTATCAGAAGCATATATTAATATAAAAATAACCACAGGAAAAAATAGTGAAATTCAAGAGTTTTGCAATAGGAATGCAAATGGAATTAGCATGCCATGTCTCTTCTGTGCTGGATATGAATGGTGTAACTTCTGTCTTGATTTTTATTTAGTGCACATCAGCTGGAGAACTGTAACAGACCTGAGGATCAGACTACTTATAAACACACAGAAGGTATTTTGAATCTCAAAATTTAAATTCCAAGTGCACATCATGAACATTATCCTTAGGAATGCTGGAACATATCTGTTTCTAGTCATCCTGCAACTTTATTCTGTGATGCAGTCCTTCTGAAATAAAGTTGCTGTCATAACACCAAGACAACCAATTATTTTAATCTGTTCATCTGTTCGTTTTTCTATTCAAGATCGTGTTTGCTCTTTGCTTTTCATAATCACTCCAGTATAGCTTGTCTTCTCTTATTTTACCCTATTTTTTTTCCATACCATTCTTACTCCAGTTCTCACAGTATATCTCTAAGCCTTGCAAATTCTTTGATTTTTGGACAGTGCTCTATATTTTACCTGCTTGCCTGTGCGATTGTCTCTTAAAAGGAGAATCTGTGCAGTCTGAAAAGAGAAGACAATTACTTTCCAAAACATCAAATATGGCACACACACATGTCTACAGATGCCTACAATGAGAGTATTATTGATTGTCTTACATATAATCAAATTTGAGTATCACAAGTCTTTTTATTGTGGTCTAACAAAAAATGCTGTTGTGCCCTAAAGGAGAATTTCCACACTTAGCCTGTGGTAGAAAACAGAGGTCAGCAGGAACTGAAACTGGTCATAAAAACCTCTGCTGTTGAAAGAACTACTTCCCTTCACACTTCCCCTTTTGCAACTTGCAGAGTGTTTTTCAGACCAAAATATTTTATTTGAAAATTGATAATGTGCATGAGAAATAGTGGTCACATTTGAACAAAAATGCTCTGCAGTGAAGTTTGACACTAAATTTTGTACATTGCAGTTGGATTCCTTTTATTGGAATTGGCATCAGATGTTACATAGACCATGAATACCAGAGCTACTGCTGAGAATGAGAAAGGAATTAAGACTATTAGCAGAAGTTGGCTAGGATATCATGTTTATAGTCACCATCATAAATTTAAAGTGGAGCTTTCATTACAAGATGGGATATTATCTAAAGCACGCAGGCAGAATACCCTATACTTTTACAGAATTAAAAAAATAATGGCTGAGAAAGAAGATTTTATAATTGTCCTGCTTTCAGCTGTTTCATATGTGCCAAAATAAAAGCAAATTCAAGGC
>VWZZ01005952.1:32402-49750 GCA_013399095.1 Psophia crepitans
AGGGAAGGGAAGGGAAGGGAAGGGAAGGGACTATTTGTAGTTTAAAGGTTTTCAACTTGTGGCTTGCAAATTCAGGGGAAGGGTTATCCATCAGTTGTTTTTAAGTCTCAAGACTTAAGCTTATTGACAACAGGTGTAAATCCATGGCACGGAGGTTCACTTTATATGCTGAGGAGTCTGCAGTCAGAAAAAGATCTTGTTCAGATGACCATGAATAGCAAAATCATTTTAAATTGGACACAGTAGTGTCCAGTAATGGCTTGCAGTTAAAGATATAAGTGCATTAACAAAAATTCATTCAGACCTTGTAACAGCTACTTTTTAGTATTTCTGGTAGGATGGAAAATAATGTCAGTAAAGTGGGACTGTTGAGTCTTATTGCATAACAAGAAAATCACTGTGGGGCTGAGGTCTTGGGAGAGCTGGACAGCACTTCTTAGAGACTTACTATTGCCAGTTGATTTAGTCAAGAGTGACAATGAGCATTTGATACCTTGCACAATGTTGACAGTGTTTGTTAATTGCATCTATCATCTGGCTGTGAGAAGACAAAAGCAACAAATGCCTTTGAAGTTTGGCATGAGTAGGTGGCTGCATTAGGCAGAGGCCCATAGTGCCATAGTCTAAATGCTAGTATTGAATGAGACAGACCACTTCAGAATTCTGCAATTACAGAACAATATACTCTAGACCCTTATGCCAGAAGACAGGCAATCAGGTTCCTCTTTATTGCTGCAGCTACTACATACAGATATGCATTAGGGATTGTTAAACCTGATGTAGTGCTTGCACAACCTTAAAAAAAAAATCCTCTTGCTCTTGATAACAAGCAATAATGTTCTACCATTCCAGTGTTTCAGTCCAGCAGCTCACACCTCATAGATTCATTTCTCTGCTCTTGTCTGCTGTGACTGACAAAAGAGTCCTACTCTCTCCTACATGTGTCTTCCCTACAGGAGGGCTTACCACTAGCTAGCTGTATAGCAGACAGGAAGTTTTAATCTTCTTTCTGACTTGTGTGGTGAAATGTCTCAGTGTAGCCCAGAATTACTAACATCCAGCTCACTATTCAAAGATACTATTTCTTCACAAGACTCCTTTTTTTGTCTCAAGGGCATATAGCTTTTGCAGTTCCTTTCCATTTCATCTCAATGAAAACAAAACAAAACCAAAACAAAACAAAACCTACAAAAACAAGGCAAAGCAAAAAAATCCCAAACAAACAAACAAAAAGGGTTTTCCTCTGATTGACTTGTCAGCAGCAGACCCCTTAAACTGTCTGACAGAACATGCACTGAGGTAGCCAGGGCAGATTGTAGTCTTATTCTCTTTTAGGTGGAAATATCAGTACAAAATGTACCCTAGATTCCTCTAACAACCAGATGCCAGGTGATGGAGTATTTTTATGTTTTCAAATGGTCCAGGGAAATATTACTTTTCTTCAACTCACAAATTCATAGTTGTTAGAACATGGACTGAAGCCAAGCATGTGCAAGGTCTATTTTAGGCATAAAAGCTTTGATTTAAATATTTAGATTAAAAGTTTTGATGTAAAATTTAGTTTATATTCAAAGGCAACAAATCTCTTGTTCATATGAAAATTTTTGTCTTTTTACAGAAATTAGTCTAAAAACTAGTGTAATAGTATCTAAACTTGGAAAGAAATCTTTTAATATGATGGCCCACATCAGAATTTATGCAGTCTTGTTTGAACATGACTGGAATGTGAGCAATTCAGACTGGATATAAGGAAAAAAAATTGATCACGAGGTTCATCAAATACTGTAACAAGTTGCCCAGAGTCATTATGGAAGGTGCTCCTTAGAGGTGGTCAAGACTCGACTGGCCATAGCCCTGAGCAACCTGATCTCATTTAACCTTTTTTTTTCAGCAGGGGGTTGGACTAGATGGCTGCCAGAAATCCCTTCAACCTAAACTATTCTAGGACTGTTTTATGTCTTTCTCCTTCAGTGGAGATAAAGCAGAAGATAATTGTCTTCTCTTGCAGCAGACTGTGTGTGCAGCATCCTGAGCTCAGTCATATTACTTGCCTCTAAGCAAGCCGCTGTAAATCAGTGTCAAAGCTCCAGAGTAGTTGTCCGAGTAAATGTATTTATACATAAACTCCTGGAGATACATGCAACACAGGGGATGGTCTGTGCAAACCTGTTTGTGTTCCTGGGGTGTTAAATACCAGAGATAATGAACACTGTCAATTCACTTTTTCTTACACTTGAACAAGAATGGTTTCCACTCTCAATAGATATTTATTTGGTGCTGCTATTAGAACTTACAGTTCAGTGTCTTACCTCTGAAATAAAAGCATAGGAATCATATCAAAGTATTTGGAGAAATTACTCTACATGACATAAAGTTTGTGCATCTTTATAGTGATCAATGTCTATTAAACAGCTCTGTTAAAGTGAGTTTTAAGCAGGTAGTCAAATATACAAAGCCTATTGGCCTTGCATGGTCTGGAAGGGGAATGTGGCATTGGACCAGTAACTGTGAAAAGATGTAGAGACGGTCAGGCCTAGGCCATGGGCCTCCAGCTTGGAAGAGCTGTGATCTACCACGAACAAACTGAACAGAGTAGGTGGCTATGAACACTAGGTCTGATGCACCAAGCTTCCCATGCATGTGCAGGAGACTCTGACTAAGATTCTGTCTCCCCAGCCAGATGAGGATTCTCACCTACATGATGCCTGAACTCAAAGAATACAGAAGACTCCTAAGAAGAGTTCACTAGTTGTCTGCTTCCACCTTGTTTCATTAACAGGCGAGGTTTCTGTAGCCAAAGCACGTCAGCACCCTCACTGACTCTTGGTGATGAGAGCCAATAGCTAATCAGTGTCGTAAAAGTAGCTGTAAGGCATTTTTAAAAATCTGATGAAGTTTCTGGCGAATATTTCAAGGTCTGTTTCCTTTGCATGATCAAATTGGAACGCCTCTATTATTGACCACTCTGTCAAACTCTCCACACTTTGGTTCTCTGACCTTCCTGAGTGCTTCAATCAATAACAGATACCGATTTATTATTTTTTTCTAGCTGGCTTCCTATGCAGCAAATGTAAGAAATTTCAAGCATCGCTTGGATTTCCCTGATATTAGAAGGAGATATTTATTTCTAAGGTAAAGAATTCACATGTTCTCTAAAATATCACCCAATGTATCTGCAGTACAGATTGTGTAGTCATCAGAAGACATTTTTAGCAGTAGAAGCCTGTAGCTATTTCTGATAAGGACACTAAAGGTGGCTGATGATTCTACTGTTCTTAAAGAAGAAGAACTTCTGTTCTAGGGTATCAACATTTCCCAAAGAGGCATTCCAAAAGTTTCAAAGCTTTTTGGTAGGAATTTCAAAGCTTTATTCCTATCCTGCCTGCATACGGACATAACTGGTCCAACATTCAAACAGTTTTTCTCCACTGGGTAGCTGTCCTCTAACCATTTTCTTCCTCCTGCCTTAAAAAAAAAAGTTATTCCTTTCTTCTCCCAACATGCCAACAGACTGACTTTTTAAGAGGAATGGTATAACTGTCTTTATGTTCCAAACAGAAGAGTGGCAGCATAGGAAGATATTTATCCTAAATATGATACAGTCTGGCAATTGCCCTACTGGGCTCACTTGTACAGCAGTGGTTTTTTTGTACTAAGAAGCAATTAAAATTTGGGATTTTTTAGGCACACACATACACACAAAAAAAGTTAATACTGCTGGGACTACCTCCACATTTTCAACAGTAGGTGAAATGATCTGAAAGAAAAAACTAAGGCATGCATTACTAGGTAATTCTGAGAAAAGAAAGAAGCTATTGGAGTGCATTGTAGCTACCTTGAAATTAAATGAGCAACATATAACTTTCTTTCTTGACTCCTACTTAGGATTATGAAAGGAATGTGAATGAGGATGATATGAACTTTTAACATTTCAAAATAGAAACTCAAAAAATGATCTGCACAATAGATATATTTTCAGTGCAGTAAAAAATAAGCTCTTCCTTGGGATGTAAGAGACAGCATGGTCTCTGCCCCAAAGTCCTTCTAATCTAATTTTAAAACACAATAAAAGAGAGTGGCAGAAGGGAAGAATGCCGGCAAGAATTCTAAGGAGAGGATTACAAGGTCAGTTATATGTCAGGCACAGACTTGTGGTTCTGTTATCCATAATCAACTCTGTATTATTGAATTCAGTTTGCCTTGGCACCTCAGTCATGGAACATGACTGCAGTGGACATTAATGTATCCCCTCAGAGCTACAAAGCTTCAATATATAAATTACAAGCAAGGCAAGAATTCCAATTTTATGCTTAAGAATAAAGATAGTTTAATGTGCTGAATCTCAGAGCTCTGTATATTGAACTCCAACACACAGAAACACACACCCCCAAAAAAAGAAAAAAAAACAATTCCCCTAAGACTACAGACACTAGTATTGCTTGCAACACTACTCTCTGGATATTATTGCTTTCCTAAAGATTACTTTAACTTCTATAAATATCTTCAGAGAACTCATGATAAATATCTGATGTTCTCTTCTGGTTCATGAATTTGGTCAGTTGTGCTCTCCTTTTGTTTATGTCATCTGAAGAGCATTACAGTTTCATTATGTGAAATGCATAAAATGTAGCTAAAGGTACTCAGGAGTCAATAGCAAGGTCATAATTTACTATCAGGATTCTGCTGACATTTACAGACCATTTAAACTTTGTTCTTCTGCTTTATAACATCAGCATCAGCACAATCCTTGAAGTGCATCACTGCCTGCAGTGTGGCTGTAATGGAACTCATATGAATAACTAGCAAAGAATTAGAATTCCTGTTTATGATTTATCTATGCACCAACTGTAAACATTCTAGTAAGAAACACTTCATTATAGAACAGCTAAATGAAAACTAATATTAAGCTGAACATTTTAAAAAAGAAAACTTTCTGTGAACTATAAGGCTATGAAATTGTACGAATTCTTCACAAATGAATAAATAATAAAAGGGAGTAACTTTTTTCCAGTGAGAGCAAAGAATTCTCTTCTCTCCTGTCACTGGGTTACTAAAACACAGATTTAAACAATTATTGGAAGTACGAATAATATTTTAGAATGTTGTAGACCTGTTTAAATATGCAAATTGGAATTATTGTGCTCAAATGAAACATTAATGAAGGCAGAGATTTTTTTCCACATTTGTAATATAATTGTAGTTCTTAAAAGTGCCCTGCTTGGACAGAATTTGATACACCTGAACCATCAGTTAGTGGAAGGTAGTCCATCAACAATACTGAAAGTATCTATTGCCATGGAAAAAGTATTTAAAATGTATCAATACTTATATATAAATGCATTAAATTTTCTATAACTATATAAAATTAAATATCCGTATATAAAATGTATACAAGATTTATACAGCATGTATTTGTACATGTACAAAGACTTCTGCAGTTGCACAATTTTTCACCATTTTTTTCCTCTTGGTGCTGGACTCATGGCTGTTCTGTGTATTCTGTGAAAGCAACCTGAGCTAGAGGTTATATACTAAGGTGAGAGAAGAAACTGCCAAGCCCAGAGGCAACAGAATAGGAAAGGAATAGCACTAGAAACTGTTGGAGAAGCAGAGAAGGAATGATGACAAAACAGGAGAGTCAGACACACACATGGTTTTAAAACAGAGTTAGAAGAGATGAACACCGAAGAGAGAAGTCAGGTTTTTAAAGAAATTTTTAATTGTTTGAGGAGATGATCAAAATAAGTCTCACAGAATACCCACTTGATTAATTGCTTTGTACTAATGAACACTCATAAAAGAGACTGAGATACCATTCTCATCAATGTGGCACAATAAACTGACGTACAGTACATTGTTCGTGAGCCAAATGGTCCTTTTAGTAATCCGATCTGCACTTACCACCTTGAACAGCATGTCACGTAATTGCTAAAATATAACTTTGGAGTTGGAGTTGGATTGCAACCAATTGGCCTGGAGTACAGTCAAGGGTACGTTCACATCTGCCTGCAAAATGTTGTATAGAAATACTCCTAGGCTGCTACACCTGAATATCCACTACAGGCTAGATTTATTGGCTCTATGTTAATTTTCTATGACCATCTGGTGTCTGTGTTAGTGTTTCTAACAACCTGGTTGAGATTAAAATCAATGATTTCTGGAAGGAAGGTGAGGAAGCTCACCCAATAGCAGCTCCCAAAGCCAACCAACCTTTGAGGCTAGTTGCAAAGTCAAAATCAGGTCACGCCTGCATCAGGTTTCCATTTGTCTTGTTTAGCTGGGAGATTTGGCTCTCTCCTGAAAGCAGACATCTGCTTACATAAGAAGAATCCAAATAAATACGTACCTTTCTCTGCTAGGCCATATACTCATTTTTATCTTGTTGTATCTTGATGCAGAACTTCTCTTTCAGGGTGGGTTTTTGGGGTTTGGGTTTTTTTGGGGGGTTTGTTTTTTTTTTTTTCTTTTTTGCCAGTCTGTTTTTGTTGAATTGGAAGGAAAATAGTTCTTTCTAGGCAAGAATTTTGATTCTGTTATACTTGAAGTATGGCTTCCTCAACTTCTGTGGGTATGGCAATGAGAAAAGTCAGTTCATTGCGAACAATGAAAACAGCATGTCACACCAGCATTTTCCTCTCACTACTAGATTTCTGTCTAGTGCTTCTTGCAGTTCCTTATATTTGGACCAAGACAAATTGTCCTTCTCTGTGTGCTTTGCCTCTTCAAATGGACTTTTTGTTCCTGACCTTGGTAGTTCATTTATTGAACTCATTTGACCCAAAGCTGCACGCCAGGTTCTCCTTCATTCCAACTCTCTTCTTTTAAGCAGGAAATCTATTTCTTTTATGGTCCTAGTCCACCTCACTTCTAACATCCAGATGCATACTGTAGCATGCAGTAGGTCTTTCGATTTATGGCCTTGCTATAAAGCACAGTTGAAGCTTCTTCTTACACAAAAAGCATGCTCTCTAGCATCCTTTGAGAGAAAAAAATCTGGTCATCTTCATCAGTCATGAAATAACCTGTTGTGTTCCCTGATTACTAGTACCTAGAGATGCAATATCAACATTCATGCTAGCTCTTTCACTTTTTTACGAGCCAAGTATATATATATATATCTATCTCCAAAAGAATGAAATATTTTTAGTGAGTTCATTTAAATGAGAATGTACAGTGCAAGAAGTGTATCTTGGAAGCTGCAAGCTGAAGAAAACTTCCAGAAGGATGAAGAAGCGGGTGAATTTTTCATACATCATTCAGACAAATGACTGGTTCAGAATATGGAGAAGAATTATGTCAAGGAGATCCTATATCCTCTGAGTTTTCACATAGGCATCTTCCTCATCTCACCATTTCTAAATGGTATATTAAGGCTTCCAGTTTGATGATTTGGCAGTTTAGTCTCTAATATGCTGATAGATTGAGTTCAGCTTTCTAAGTAACCTTGTAACGGCAGCAGTGTAATAACTGTAACTATAATAAGGCCTCTTTTGCTTGGAGTACTGATGATCATTCAGATTGGTCCAACCGACTGGTTGATATCACACCCTCATTATGCTTTCTGAAATGCTTTGAGCTTTGGATAATTGCTTCTAGTCCTGGAAAAGAATGAAAGTTTCTTTCACAACTTACTGGTTTGGTGGTAAAGGCTGTATTTGATTTAAACTTCTATGAGGGTGTCTAACAAATGCTTCAAAGGACACAGAATGGTGGAGCTGCTGTTTTAGTCATGTTTTTAAAGGATTTATTACAACCTCAATAGGAACATCTGTCAGTTAGGGCTATTTCCATGGGCCCAACCAAAGCTGGAGGGCTTGGAAAGCAGTATAAAAGAAAAGAGTGTTTTTTTCCACAAGCACAAAAGTAAAAACATCTTTCATTTCTGTCAAATCTTCTCTCAGAGAAAGGTCTTGGGGGAATTCCACTTAGTAGCTTTACTCTTTTTTTTTTTTCCCCTTGCATGTTTTATGTATTTACTGATTATTGTTGCCAAAGCAACTGCCTTGGACAGAAATGAAGGGGGAGGAGAGAAAGAAAATCACAATATATACAATGCCTTTCAATTACAAATTACTTTTTTTTTTTAGTTTAGTGCCAAACAATTCAAAAGAATAATACATACATACACACATTTATGCATGTACATCTTGTGCCATACTGTTACCTAATAACTTACTCAAAGTAGCAGAAGGGACGTAGCATACATACAGGTAATAACACCAACACTTACATACACAAACTTAGCAACCAGTATCAGCAGTGAGTACCCACGCTGCTCTGAATTAAAATAATTGTAGGTTTTATACCCCAGATTACAAGAATAGCTTGAGGGGCTGACCCAGACCATTTTTTTCCCTTCATTTCCAGTCGTCCTGACCCAGCAGAACAAGCCAGCCTCCCCTGCTTTGCTCTCTTTAATTTTGTGTAGATTATTTTTACCCAACTGCCAAGGTCACATGCCTTTAAGCACTAGTAACTGACTGCTGGTGAGTCTCTTTAAAAACTCTGGGACTGCCAAGTCCTCTATTACCACCCCCACTCTCTACTCCTGTATGCTACATTTTTTTGTTCTCGGGTCATAGATAGTTCATTCTATACTGAATAATTACTTGTTAATATATGTCAATTACAGAATCATAGAATGTCTGAAGTTGGAAGGGACCTCTTGAGGGCATCTGACCCAACCCCCCATGCTCAAGCAGAGTCATCTACAGAAGGTTACCACACACGCACAGCAGATTAATCACATACTGAAAAGATACATATAAACCATTGTAACAATAAGCCACAAGTACACAAAGCTAAAGCTGAAACCAGTTTATATTGCTATGTTATGTCTGCGTTGCTCACAGTAGTCGTGCTCGAGTTAGGGTTGGATTTCCTCAAGACAAAAGGTGTGAGCCAGGTACAGCCATGTTGTGGGTAGGCCTTTGCACTGACTCATGTAAGTTGTGTGCAAACCCATCTTTCAGAGAAGAATGCTCACCCTCTTCAGTTGTCTCAATAGAATTATACAAACATTTAGAAATTTCATTTGAGGAAGATAACGTTCAGTTGTCTGTACCAGTAACTGTCTCAGGTCTTCAACAACAACACACGACTTTCCCATTCTGTTATTTATGAGATTGACACTGCCCTTGGAGCTGCATCATCCTCCCTGCAAGCGAACTGTCATTTACAGGTGAGAAACTACAGTTTTGGCTGATCAAAACTATACAACAATTTTCCTAGGAATCTTTGATTATGTACACAAGAAGAACTGCTACAGTGACATAATGCAGGCTCCTAGGATCAGCAGGTCACTTCACGGAGGCTGAGACTGGCTGCAATAAAATAATTTTTCAGTCTTGGATCAGACGACTATCGGATAGGAATTTCAGTGGCAAGTACACACCTATCTGCATTGTAATCTGTGCCAGTCATGGGGGTTTTATGTTCCTGGCCAGACAATACAGACCATCACTGTAGCTCCTCAGTTTGGCTATAAGCTCTCAGAGGGTCTCCATATAAAAACATTTTGAAGGCTTAACCTCGAGATGGCAAACTCTCAAGGCTGACTAGGATATCTGCATATGAAATTGTGTGCTTTATTGTGATTTTCAGACTATGAACAAGATCAGAGAACACCTTCTTCAAGACTGGCTCTAGCACAGGCTCATCTTTTCCCTAAGCAATTAAAATCAACACAGGCAGTAAGACCACTTCTCATAAGAAAGGACAATCCATTAGATAGTATGTGTGCATACTTTATGACAGCACGCTGCAACAAGTACATAGGCAAGCACATGGGCCTGCAATAAGCACAAGTACTGCTCATTTATAATCTCCTCAAGCATCTTCTTCATTTCTTAGGATAAACATTCTCTTTTGACACTTTTCTTCTCCTACTCCATGAACCTACGGTCTGCATATTCTTAACTGCTTCCTAAGGTGGGGGTCCCACATCACCTCTGGGTACCTCTTCCAATATCTGACCACATTCATAGAACCACAGAATCTTTAAGGTTGGAAAAGACCTCTAGGATCATCAAGTCCAACCATCAACCCAACCCCACCATGCCTACTAAACCATGTCCTGCAGTGCCATGTCTACACGCTTTTTGAACATCTCCAGGGACGGTGACTCCACCACCTGCCTGGGGAGCCCGTTCCAATGCTTGACCAGTTACAGAACCTATTTCTTCTTTACCAACCTATAAATGACTCTATGCAAATAAAGACTTCACACTTCCTCGCTTGGAGTGGATTGCTCTTGTGGATATACAAAACAATATCACACACAGAAAATAATTACCAGTTTCTAATGCTATACCTTTCATAGAACATCAGTGTATCCTAATGTTGCCTCTTCAGAAAAGTGACTGTGTGGTTTTACTCACATAAAAATTCCCCAATTTTTAAAAGTATTTCTTTTCACAAAAGAAGAAAATGGTTGTTAAATAACTAACATTATGTTTAATAACTAAAATTACTATTGACAGGTGTGGGTTTTTTGGGTTTTTTCCTACTAGCCCTCACATACAGAAGTAAGTGCAGTCAGAGAAGTCAATTAATGTAGTCTCAATAAAAAAGCTTTAAGAAAAATGTTAAGCTGCATCTAGTCACATACCTTTTAGTGCTCTTCCTACATATCAGACCTGACTTTTTTTCTCTGACTTTAAAGGAAATATGTTTGACCAGACACTTAAAGACCACTTGTTCCAGTCAGTCCCTGAGCAGTCAGGCAGCATTGCAGCCCAGGTGCCAGAGGCAGGACAGGCAAAGCATCAGCCAAATCTGCATTCCACTTTTTGTCTTACAGAGCCACTGTAAAGAAGATAGGACTTAAGCGATGTTCAAGCCCATGTGGTTTTACATTCTTGAAAATCAAGTGTATTTGCAGTGCAGTAGTGATCAGTGCTGGCTGCACTCTAATTTGCATTATTCTGCCCAGCAGATCTGAAGAATGCCCCAGTACGCAGTAAAAGGAATTTCTTCATAACTGGGAAGACAAATGCATACAGGTGTTTTAAGTCTGCTACACCTCTGATTTATCTTCATATTATCTCCTTTCACAATAGGGCTGTACTATACCTACTAAATATTCATAAAAAATTCATGGCAGGGTATCAGGGTAGCAGTATAACTTACAGTTACTAATGCATTTATAAGGGCAGGCAGTACCCTGGGGATGACCTGTGACCTTTCACTAAGAGAATGGCATCTAATTGGAATAGGGTTTTATGCCCAACTGATTTAAACATGCCATTACAAAAGGATTTGAGCAATTGTTAAAATTTGTTAACATAATTGCGGAATAAAATGAATGCATTATTACTTTATTTAAACTACAACAAAAGGTTACCCTATTACCACATGATGCCTCTGTCCTTCTGATATATAAAATATAGTTGCCTGTTTGTGCTTGATAGAAACCAATTTAACAGGTAAGGTACTATAAGGTTTTTCTACTCAACTCTAAATTTATTTTTGAAACTTCCATTTCTCTTCTGTGTCCTGAGATCAGGTACTAATAGTGAAGGATTTTTGGTGTTTGGTAATCAATAGTCTCTTACAAAAATAGGTGGCTCGGGTGCCTTTTCATGGCAAGCTGCACAAAATACAACCTCACTGAAAATCTCTCAGATCCCCAGCATGACCAAATGAACTAATACTTATTTAACTAACACTTAACAGCACTAACAATTATTACACTCAACCTTCATTCACATATCTGACTCTTTGGCAGTACAGATCAGTCTCAATACTTAATGCGTGGTTTGTGGGGACTTTATTTTTTCTTAACTTGAAGGGAACAGAAGGTAAGGACTTTGTTGTTTTTCAGTTATGGTCAGTTACATAAAAACTGTCTCCAGGTTTTGGGGTTTCTTTCATATAACTTCTGTATGTTAAGTATGTAAATATTTAAACGTACTACTTTTGTGGGAACTATGTTGTTGCCAAATTGCCTTGCAATGGGAAATTTCTATAAATAAATATAATGAAGTTACAAAGCCATGAACAATAAAGCATTAATGAATATTAAATAAAGATGACCTATTTAACAAGCTGTTTACTTTATGCCTGTTCAGAAAGGCTCACAGTCTGTGTCTGATCCCAGCCTGCAGAATGGGAAGGATACTAAAGAAAGAAAGAATATCTTTACTGCTGTCAGAGTAATAAGCTCTTTGTGTCTAGTACTTACAATAAAATACAACACAATCTGCATGGAAAGATTAGTAGCTTCTAAAATCAGGATAAATATTAAAAACAGGCTACATGAAAATATTCGCAGTGTTTCTTTTACAATCACAAAACTCTGAAAGGAGAGAAGGACAGGCTAATTCTTCAGTTATATTACTACGTTAATTACATAAGTGTTCTTTCAGTTTTTGTCCTCAGAACTGACTGATAAATGAATGGGGCTGTACAAAGACTCTGCAGTGGAGTGAAAAAAAACAGTTTATCTGCAGAAGCAACTAAAGAAATTTTATAACTAAAGTCTTGTGAGATTAATATCTTCTTTGAAATTATTATGATGTATGGCAAAAAAAAATAAGATAGCCGGTTGCTGGATGTATCTATTTCTGTTTGCTAAATCCAGCTCTCACAGAGCATGCTTGTTGCATTTGAAATTACATGATAAGCAAAGGTAATCAAAAAAGGTGGGAGGGAGAAGAGAAGGAGGAAGAGGTACAGTTTAAATGTTCACCTAGAGGGAGAGACAAATGGGTCTGGATGATTTATAACATATGGAAACATGCTGCCTTAAGCTATAAGAATTCTTCTGGCAGAGGCAGATTTTGATATCCCAACATGGTGACAGCCAACCCAAGGATCGCAGAGCAGGAGATGGAACAGTAAGTAGTAGAAGTCCAACATGCAAACTGAAGCAAATATAAGAGCCGACACCCATGGTGTTACACGTCCTGCCTGGAGGCAGCAGCCTCTTCTCCCTATCTGGCTGGTAGAAATTCGGTTACTCATGAAGCAAGAATACAAGAATTACAAAATTGCAAGGAGAAATGGAAAGAGGCAGAATAATTATTTAGAGGAAACAAAGTTGCTGGACAGGAAAGCATACACAAAGAGAAGCACCAGGGACATCTCAGCATTTCTTTTCCCTCATTCACTTAGGCTGTAACACCAGGCTCCTGTCTCACCAGTCCCAAGACCTGCATATTCTTTTGCTGTTAGGGTGGTCTGACACAGAGAGGGCAGGGAATGAAATATGTCTCTCCACTGTCATTCCCTTCCCAGTACATCTAAAGCAGTCTGTACTCTGTAGTCTAAGGGTTAAGGAGCTGATGGGGTGGATGGTGAAGGGGGAAGATACGAATCTTTGCAGGCTACACAGAAACTAAAACTAAGACTTTTTACATAATCAGCAAATGTTATGATATCGGCTGTTATATAGCACATGGGTATTCCCACCTCCACACAGAGAGTGTCACCTAACTGCTTCCAAGTCCCATCTCAGGCAACTAAAATTCTCATTGTTCCTTGGTTGACGTTTTCCTCCTGTGAGAACCCTGGTGTGTGCCACTCGCATCAGAGTTTTCCTAATGGCTAAACTGGTTTACTGAAAACGTAGCAATTTTCTATTCTGTAAGCCTGAAAATTAACTGTTATCTTTCCAGAATTGCTGGAGACTTCATATTGTGCTTCATTTCCTTTTGGGGTTTTTTTGGGTTTTTTTTTAGTATTCATGTCTCAAAATGAAGGCAGAGCTTTTTCATTCCAGAAAAAAAACTAATTATCCAAATAGGGTAGAACTGGATTTTCTTTCTTAGATTCTTTCACATCTTATCTTGACATTTAATTCAGAAATATGTCATAACAGCTAAAATAGGACATTGAGGTGAGAATATGTGAACTCTTTCAAAGCTTCTCAGATATCCAATTATAATTGCATTGTTGACTTGGGTAACTCGGTTAATATGTGTGCCTCCACTTTCCTTTACTGTAGATACAAGTTATAAGCTTATCTGTACTGTGAAACTGCTGTGTGTGAAGACTTCCAATACCTGATTATAAATTGCTTTCTGAGAGCCTCATAAAAAGGGTAGAACTTACAGCTAGTGCCAGGAATGATTATTATCATTAATAACAATGAGATGTGCAATGCTGTTAAAGCACTCATTTTTTTCTCCCTTGTTGGATTAAGAAACCTTTCTGTAGACTTTGTGTAATCAAAGATATGGAAAGCATTTTAGGATCCTTCAGGATGAAAGGGACAAATAGAAAATGTGGCATGAATCATCACAGTGTTAATCATAGCATTAAATATTCAGTAACTGAGCATTTATAATTGGGGGGGGAGAATTACTTTGTGCTGCATTCCAAGCTCAGATTTGCTGCACATTGTGAACAGGGCAGAACAAGCTGAGCAGGCAAAGCCAGCAGAGGTATTCTAGGAGCTCTGGCTTTCTCTTCATTAATTGCTGTCCCTGACTTAATGTCGTCAGGCACTTGGTGATTTACAACATACTGGTAATAAAACAGAGGTAAGTGAGCAGACAGATAGCAGGCTTTTTTTCCTCATCCCTACAGTTTATTCCTTGGTTAAGGCAACACCATGGTGACAATCAGCATGCAGCAGAATGTAATGAAAGTGAAGAACCGTGGGCAGATTATGCTGACAGAAAGATGCCTTCTTTAGTTACACTGTCAGTGACAGTCTGTCAAACAAGCACGAGCCAATGTTTTTGAGCTCCGTCTAACAACACAAACAATCCAGTCCAAAAGCCTGGAAAGCTCTGATGTTCAACCGAGGGAAAGTGGCAATGGAACTGTAATGAGAGATGATATATTTATTTCTACAGTTCTGCTGAAGTCAAGAGACATATCTATTCCATAAGCTGAAACTTCCAATGGCCAGTATGCAACCAAAAAGTTCACTGTTGTTGTTCTTTCTTAGTTTTTTTGTTTGATGTAGAGTCTGGAAATTTAATGAATTTTTTTAAAACCCCTAAAATCTTCCACAGTGGTAAGGACATTGACAATACACTTTCTCTTCATTTTCTTCACCAAACTGGGACATTTGCTAAAGATTCTAGTAATAACATAAGTGTGTAAAAGGTGCATACTTAAAATTAAAACCTAAAAGAGCATGCAGGCAGAAAATTTATTTTTCATTACGGGCAAGTAATCTTCGGAAAGTGTATAAAAAGGAACAGAGTATGGTGGTGTGTCAGCACAGACAGAGTTCTACAAAAGTAAAATACACAATTTAAACTATGCTATGTGGTCAACAGATCCTAAAAGAGATAAAACTAAAACCACTGTAGTGATACACACATTATCACGCATTAGTGATGTGAAAATGTGAAACTACGGGAGCAGACAGCTTAGTGCCGAGACTTATTGAACCATTTAGGTACTCTTTAGACTGAGATCCTCCTTTAAGATAAATTATAAAAGAAACTTTTATGGTGTCTCCATTAGTGATCATGCTAGAATTTATGCAGGTTAAGTACCAGTAACCTGGGGACTTCCCAAATTTTACCCAAATTATTCTCATATTTTAATAAGGAGGGCTAGAATAGAAATATCAGAAAGCGGGGTTTCTTCAAGTCAGGAAGTTTTATAATTAACTATTTTGATTGTTTTCCCTGCTTTTTCTTTTTTTAATCTATATAAACAAAGTATTTATTTCTTGTAATTAAAAAAAAACCTCACACAAAAGTTCTTAGCTTACTGATTTATTTTCCAACTCTGCTTGAAAGTCAAGACAAAGCAAGGCAAAGCA
This sequence comes from Psophia crepitans, assembly GCA_013399095.1. Lineage (NCBI taxonomy): Eukaryota > Metazoa > Chordata > Aves > Gruiformes > Psophiidae > Psophia > Psophia crepitans. The sequence goes on from VWZZ01005952.1 coordinate 48,133, forward strand.
AATGAACTCATTTCCTAAATGACAAACAAAATCAAAAAGAAACAAACAAAAATAACCACACAAAAAAAACCCACACAAAAAAAACCCCAAAGAAACAATAGACAGTTTAGAAAGTTTTTCACATGCAGACATAGTCTTGTTGTCATCATGTTTTTACCTGGGTCTAACTAAGATTCCTGAGATTTGTTACTTCATTTAGAAATGACAACAATTTTGCATTTAGCAGGAGGATTCATTGTTACAGACTCAAACCAGAAGGAAAACCTTCCAGAAAGGATAATGCTTCCAAGTGATGGAGTATCAATTACGTATTACAATTTCATTCAGGAAAAAAACCTAACAGATTCATAAACTCATCTCTTAAAAGATCCTGGAAGAAATAGCTGTGTAGTTCAACTTGCGTTAAAAGACCTTCTTCTCTCATTAAAGATCCATATCATTTATATTCTTCTAATGAAGTTTGTACTACTTTTTACTTGGTAAGAATGTTTTTATTTGTAGACAGCATAAGATGGATGATGTCCTTAACTATTCAAAGCTTCGCTTTCAGCTGCTATTGTAAATGCTATTATATGGATACGTCAGCAGGCTGTATTTTGCAAGCAGATGCAAGAGAGAACTGCCTGCACACCAACACAGTTCAACCAGAGCCAGCTTTAAGCTGGAAACTACATAGCTGTGGCTAGTCTTATATTGATTCTGTGCTATTAAAGTCCTTCTGAAAAATTATCTGTTACCTTGATGCACATACAAACATTTTAAACATTAAGGTGGTTTGCTTTCAGGTTTCTCAGTGAAAACTTCTGGGAGGGATAGGGTAAGCTCATGTCTTCTGGTAAATTCCAGTATAGATAAGCGCAAAGTAGCCTGTGTCTTCTTACTTCACAAATTCAAAGGGCTTGAAAAATTAGTACTTTTGTGGTAGGATTTCTTTAGATGCCTCTTTTGAAGGCATTCTTTTGAAGATCAGATTATTGTTGAATACCTAGCCGGTACAGCAGGTTTTTGGTGTATGCTTCTTGTTCATCACACTTTCGAAATTTGCTCTTACAGGTTAGTCCACTGCAGACAGTGAAAATCCAAAATTAGGGTAAACCTGTTGGTAGTTCCTCTGTTTCGGATTTAGCATTATTACCTCTGTCAAATGACAGATTTTTTTTTTCTCTGAAATTCTGCCAGATTACATAATTTCACAATAAATATTAGAAGCTGGACACTAAAGTTATGTCTATATTAGTATATAAAATATTTGATGGACCATTGTCCATTAAAGCAGACAGCTGCCACAGCAGAACTCATCCAAATGAAGTTTAACTTCTTCAGCTCTCAGCTAGTGTGGTCCCACTAGGTTTGTTCACCTGGAATGGTCTTTCATAGAATCACAGAATCCCTAAGGTTGGAAAGGACCTCCGAGATCTTCAAGTCCAACCGTCAACCTAACAAGACCATGCCTACTAGATCATGTCCTGGAGTGCCACGCCTACACGTTTTTTGAATGTCTCCAGGGACGGTGATTCAACCACCTCTCTGGGCAGTCTGTTCCAATGCCTCACTACTCTTTGTGTGAAGAAGTTTTTCTGAATATACAATCTAATCCTCCCGTGATGCAACTTGAGGC
>VWZZ01005954.1:0-66528 GCA_013399095.1 Psophia crepitans
TCTTGGTGTTTTTGCTTGACTTCTTCTTTGCTGGGAAGCGTTACTCCTGGGCTAGGAGGAGGTGACCCTTGAATACTAGCCGGCTGTCTTGGGCCCCTCTTCCCTCCAGGGCTTTGTCCCACNACTAGCCGGCTGTATTGGGCCTCTCTTCCCCCCAGGGCTGGACAAAGCATGTACTCTACCAAGCATGTCCCTGAAGACGCCAAAGTCTGCTTTCCTGAAGTCTGGGGGAGGGAGCTTGCTGTGCACCCTCCTCACTCCCCTGAGGATTTTCCACTCCACCCTTTCATGGTCACTGCAACCAAGGCTGCCTTTGAGCTTCACATTCCCCACGAGCCTCTCCCTGTTGGTGAGTACAAAGTCCAGCATGTCACCTCTCTTCATTGGCTCCTCTGTCACTTGAAGGAGGAAGTTGTCATCGACACATTCCAGGAACTTTCTGGATTGCTTGTGCCCTGCTGTGTTGCCCCTCCAAATATATTGGGGTGATTGAAGTCCCCCATAAATCGAACCAGGCTTTGTGAACATAAGGCTGCTCCTATCTGTCTATAGAGGGCCACATCTGCTCAGTCTCCCTGGTCAGGTGGCCTGTAGCAAACTCCTGCTTTGATGTCCCCTGTCCCTGTGCTCCTTTTAATCCTAACCCATAAGCTCTCGGTCAGCTCCTTATCCATCTCCAGGTGGAGCTCTATGCACTCCAGCTGGTCTTTCACATAGAGAGTGACACCCCTGCCTCGTCTCCCCTGCCTGTCCTTCCTAAAAAGCCTTCCATCCCAACACTGCAGTCATAGGAGCCACATCTCCGTAATGCCAATGAGATCATAGCCCTGCAGGCATGTGAATGTCTCCAACTCCTCTTCTTTATTCCCCATCCTACGTGCATTTGCATAGAGGCATTTCAGTTGGGCTGCTGATGAGGCTGACCTCCAGGCTCGGATTCCTTTGAAGTATTTTCCTAGTGTTTACCTGTTTGTTCCCATTGCCTCAGGAAGCCCTGGCTCATCTCCTCTAGACTTCAACTGTGCTGCAGTGTGTCCAGCAAGTCTTTTAGCAATAGGCTGAGGGCCCTCGCTGGCACCGCGTCCCTTCAACCTGTGCATGTCATCCCACAACTTATCACAGGCAAGGCTGCTATTATCCCCATTCCCCTTTGAGCCTAGTTTAAAGCTCTGTCAATGAGCCCCACTAGCTCCTGGGCAAAGACCTTTTTTCCCCTTTGAGAGAGGTGCATCCCATCAGAGTCCATCAAGCCTGATGCTGTGTAGGCCATTCCATTGTCAAAAAATGCAAACTTGTGGCGGTGACACCATCCATGAAGCCATGTGTTTATGGGCTGTGTCTGCCTGCTCTTCCCAACATCACTGCCTGTAACTGGAAAGAAGGAGGAAAAATAACTTGCACTCCTGATCACTTCAGTGACCTTCCCAATGGTATGTTGCAATGTTTAACTTTGTGTGCCCAAATTTTGTTCTGAATCTAGCATTTTCAATTGTCTCTGACTGTAGGTTAAACTCTTTCCAGCAGAGGGTGATGGTACATTTATGCTCAGGCAGCTGATTACAATGACTGGGGGACCGGGCTAATTTTGTGCTGAAGAGGATATGAACATACATGCATTTCTGTTAAACCTACTCCTGTATGTGGGTCTGAACCGTTCCATCATAAAATGGTGTCTAGGATCATGAGAATTTATTTCTGATCCAAGTAATAAACAACTAGATTTGTGACTCCAAGGACTAAAGAAACCTGGTGTCTTTTTATTGACTGATTATTTAACTGAATTATAGGCTGATTCTGTGTTGTATTTATATTTACCTATTAATTTCCCTTTGAGAGCATTCTCCACTCAGCTACCTAAGTGTTGCTGGTTTTGACTGTAGCAATAGACATATAAAATCAGAAGTTATTATTTTTAGAATGTATAACCACCTGTCTTTTTTAACAAAGCTTGTGGGGGCTTAACTAACCTTGGGACGTCATTGCCTGTAGCAAGTTCAGGTGAAACTGGCAAAGACCTTCAAATCCTATATGGGAAGGAGGGTTACTGCAGTAACATTCAGGATGGCTGCATAATGTAAGTCTTGTTTCCATAGGAAACCAAGCTATTGAAAGATAAATATACCTAGAAATTATGGGCATTTTACTATCATTAATACCAGCCCTCAGTACATTATTTAAGAAGTACTTTGAGACCTCTGAATAAAAGGTCTACGCAGAAATACTACAAAGCTTGACTAAATCAGGATCTGGAATGGATGAGAAAAGAAAAATTGCAAAAAATCCACCCATCAACACATACAAAAAAAGCAAAAAGATTACAAATGCGAAATAGTGTGTATTTGCTTTTCATCACATGGAGGGTATTGATTTCATTGCCGTTTATTGTCATTCATTAATTCCAGTGATTTCATCATTAAAGTCACATCTGCCAGTGAATGGGCCCAAATATATTGTACATAAATACTCAGGTTGCAGATCTGTAATTGATCTGGACTGTTTTGTGTGTTGCAGAGCCAGTAACTTTAATAAATATTAGCTGCTTAAATCTTTGATACCTCTATGTGCTAACAGAAAAATCAATTTGACATTATATACCTTTAACCAGAAAAAGAATAATGTCGTGCTAATCCTCCAAACAACCTATTTCCGTATGTCTTTTCAGACCCAAAAACTTATTCACACTTTAATTTGTACTAATTTTTTCTCAGTGGCACTGAGTTGATTCCTTTTTCTGGTGATTTTGTTTGAATGCCATGTCTACGTTTTCAAGTAGGTGTACATTTGACAACTAATGTATGACGTACAAGTAAATAAATTCTTTTTTTGTGCACCGTGTTTAGATACAAAACTCTTTCAGACTTTCTAGGTAAAGAACACTGAGTTCTGAAACAGTAACTCCTTGCAGAAAAGTACTTATTTTCTACTGTCCGAAAGGAAATAGAATACTGAGTCCAGAATAGATTGCATTTGAGGAGAAATCTGTAGTTGTGGTTTGGTGCTAATTTAGCTGCAGAATTAAATATTCATGGTGTTCTGTAATGTATAAACAACAACAGCAAAAAAATGACTAACGTTTTTACACACACATTTACACAAAATGGGATGAAAAGAGGCATGGCTAAATCTAGCTTTAACAGCAGTGATCGGCTGAATGATTCTGTCCTTTAGGAAGTCACACTTGCAAACTAGCTGGAAGGAATTATAGTAGCAGATGCTGTTGTTTCTTTGAACTCTTTTGGGCTACTAACAAGTGCATGGCAGATGTTGTAACCTTGATGCTTCTAATGGAATTATTTTGGATAAATTATTATTTTATGTTACTATATCTGTTTAAGCACCTCCCCATGTTTTAGTAGGGGAATTCTTGGAACTTCATAGCATCTTCCTGGAAATTTTGTCTTGTTCGGTCTTTTACTTATACAGCAAAAAAATCTCACTAATTTATGATCCAAGTCAGAAAGTAATTAACCCTGTGTTTACATTTAAGCCATGTGACTATAGAGCCAATATAAATATATATGTATTTATTTGTTTCATGTAATCAAATTAACTCTTGTTTTTGCAAAATGAAAATTAGTGTTTGCAGAGGCTAATTCTGTTACAAATCTGTTGAGATTCTGTGTCTGACTCCATTACATCAGGGAACCAGAATTCCCCTGTGAATCCCACGTTCCTGGTTGGGCCACACAGAAACAATATGCTGACTGGAACACGCTCAAGGACAGCGCTCCTCCGCAGGGTGCAAAAGTGCATTTTTCTCTAGGAAGGAGTACTTGAACTGAATATTTTGGCACACTATGAGAGACATCACTGGGCCTTTGAATTTGTTTGGCGTGGGTTTGTGGTTTGGTTTTTTTTTTGATGGTTTTTGTTCATTTGTTTGTTAGTTTTCTTTTTTGTGTTAAGTATGTTAACCATGGTGAGTGGAACAAATTTTAGTCCTGGTAGTAGGTTATGCTGCTGACTTGAGTTCCTTCAGCAGCTTCAATTTTTGTGTCTCACAAACATGAAACTGCAAGTTGTTCAAACAGATCTCTTCTACTTCATAGGGACATTTCAAGGTTTAATACCTGCAATTCTTTGTTATTTTAGGATTCTTTAAGAATTTGATTTTTTTTTCTTGAATAACTATATTCTAAATCATTTAAACCATAAATGAGTCTGAAGAAATAAGCTGATTAAATACTAATAACATTAAATGAAAATTAACCACTTTTCTGACAACCTGTGTTTTATTGCATGTGCTTTTTCTTAAAGAAACTTTGCAATCATAGGAAAGATAGATAGGATATCTTCCTGCACTAAACCAGAATCTTCTTTCATACATTTTGTGCCCTGTTGATTTCACCCAGTAGAAGCCTAGATTATTATGTTTTTGGAATTACAAAAAATAAAAGCTTATACTGAAGTGAATCCAGCAAAGGGACAGTCAACATTCTTGATAATGTTGACCAAGAAATGTAAGTGTTCGTGATAGAGGTAAGCATCCCTTTCATTGCTGATATCTATGACTGAAGAAATGAGCCAAGGTCGTAAAAAGGACAGACAGGACGTAGACCCTAGACTTACCCAGCAACAAGCTGTCCATGTCCTACCCCTTGCCTCGTAAGGCTGACATGCCGAGTGCTCCAATCTGCTCTTGTGGCGTTGCTTGTGGGCTCGTGCTGTCAAGCGTTGAATCCACTGGACCATCCTTCCTATCCCAGAAATGGTGCGCAGACAAGAACAACAATGTTGTTTTGTTTAGTTTTCTGTGTAAAAGGAAAGAAAGAGCAAGGAATTGTGGGTGAGGCCACATGTGGAGTATTTGGTCCAGTTCTGGGCTCCTCAGTTCAAGAAAGACAGGGAGCTACTGGAGAAAGTCCAGTGGAGAGCTACCAGGATGATTAGAGAAGTGGAACTTCTCTCATATAAGGAAAGGCTGAGAGGCCTGGGTCTGTTCGGCATGGCAAAGAGAGGACTGAGAGGGCATCTGATCAACGCTTATAAATATCTAAAGGGTGGATGTCAAGAGGAAGGGGCCAGACTCTTCTCGGTGGTGCCCAGTGCCAGGACAAGGGGACAATCATAGAATCATACAATCATTAAGGTTGGACGAGAACTCAAGGATCATCTAGTCCAACTGTCCCCCCCCCACCTATTACCCACTGANTGTCACTAGTCATCTGCGAGAAGAGGCCGACCCCCAGCTCACCACAACTTCCTTTCAGGTAGTTGTAGAGGGCAATAAGGTCTCCCCTGAGCATCCTCTTCTCCAGACTAAACAGACCCAGTTTCTTCAGCCACTCCTCATAAGACTTGTACTCCAGCCCCTTCACCAGTTGGGCACAAACTGGAACACAACGAGTTCCATCTCTGTATGAAGAAAAACTTATTTACTCTTAGGGTGACTGAGCACTGGAACAGGCTGCCCAGAGAGGTTGTGGAGTCTCCTTCTCTGGAGATATCCAAAACCCAGCTGGACACGATACTGTGCAACCTGCTCTAGGTGATCCTGCTCTAGCATGGGGTTTGGACTGGGTGGTCTCCAAAGGTCCCTTCCAATCCCCATCATTCTGGGGTTCTGTGACTAATACAGAGGGATTATATGGAGTGTACACATACTTGATTTTTTTTCTTTGGTTTCAGTTCCATAACTTCAAAACTATGTTTTACAGGCTGTGAGCAACTTCTGTCCTTAAACTCAGTCACTTCTCTGAAATAAACCCATATATGCATATCAGTATTTACTTTGATAATGGTTATTTTTCCCTCAGAAATGTCTTTCTGCATCTTCTGTCTACAGTAGTTAACTCAGCGCTCATCATTTGCAGTTGAAGAGATGTAAAGGTATAGATGTACCTGCACTGACTTTAAACTGCTCAGCTGTGGTACATCAGCAATGTGAACAGAGCTTAGCAGAGATACAGAGTTCAGCTGGGAAGTAAGACAAACAACCATGCCATTAGTTTGCATTGAGCTGCAGTCCGCCATGGAAAGCTCCATCGGTATTTGAACTAACTAATTTAAAGTAAACAAAATATGTCCATAGTGGGCTGCACTATAACCTCTCTGATGCTGAAAGGTTACTAAAGCAACTTTTTATTTTGCAGGAGCAGTAGATGTAATGAGTCAGCACTAGCAGCACTCTGAATTCCCCTTGGGAAGTGTGTTGTCTTATAAGACACATTTTTGGGAACAGGCCTTTACCATTTGAATATACTTTTTTCTATTTTGACTGAACTGTGAAATTGTATTATTTTATATGAAAGCTTCGGGGTGTGTGTGTGTAAGAGACAATCTGTTTAAAGTTGCTGGTGTGAGCAGGTGTAGGTTATTCATGCCTGTTTATTCAAACTGTGTAACAACCCATGTTTTTAATCTTCAATTCTGTTTGCACAGTCAGCTCCATATATTGTACATTGAAATGCAATCGAATGGGGAAGGATCACAGGCCCAGCAAACACTCTTAGAGAATGGTGCCCGTCTGACTGAGCTGATTCTCTGCTTTTACTGTAGGAGCTAGTCACTGCAACTGGGTTACAATTGTACAAAGGTAAGAACACTCCATAAGCACAGAGCTAGAAAGGGAATCTCAGAAAATGGAAATAAGACAGTTCATTAAATTAAATATATTTTGGGAGAGGCTCATTTCAAAGTTTGTGAAGAGGGGAAAAGAAAATTGGAATTGCAACGGGAATACCCTACTTAGTTCAGGACAACTTAGTTTCTCTCTGGTGCAGCGGGAGCTGTAGATCCCCCTGTCTGACTTACAGAGCTCTGTTGCTATAGTTCAGAATGGTGTGATGAACAAAAAAAGGACATGCTAATGACCTCCAAAATATGCTTTAAAATTATGTGTAGCCTCTTTAAAGGTCTTAAACACGTTTAAAATTTAACTACAGTTCTTAAGCTCCATCATTCTGGGAATATTAAGGCAGTGCATAAGTGCAAATTCAGAGTCTTGGATGTCTGTGTAGGGCTTCAAGGACACAGATACTATCCAAGTCTCAAGTCCTGGTAAGTGGCATCTTGTTGGGCTGGGCTCATGTGGAAATCAGGCAAGTCCTGTTCCATTTCTTGTACTTTTTTTGTGTAGGGGCAAGAGCAGTGCCTCTGAACAGCAAAACCAACTCTTCCTCCCCATGGCAAAGGGCTGCCTAACAGAATGTGAAATCATGACCCTCTGTAGAAAGAGACAAAGAAGGATTTTCATTACCCTCGCTCAACTAATCACTTGGCTTCAAATTCAGAAAAGTATGTCTTGTTTTGAGTGCTTTTACTTTCTCTTAGTCAGTAGATTTCTAAGCTTTGACATGTGTTTCTTATGGCATCTGCCATGGTGACCAAGGAAGCTCAAGTCCCTGTACACAGAAACCTGAGTCTTGTTTACTGCTTTTTAACAATTTAATGCTTTGTTGGCAGGATTATTTTAACAACATTCTTTCTTTATAACTCTGTGGTCATTGTAGTTGTCATAAAGTATGTGAAACATGGGACTGAAGGGGATTTTCTAGGTCGTTGAGATTGTTCCCTGCCATTGCAGGCAGCCAGGATCCCTTTCAGAAACCAGTCAAACATTATCTCAGTATTTGAATTACTGGCCTCATGATTGCCTTTCTCCTAGGAGCCTAATTCAGTTTAAGGTAAAATATTAATTTCCTTTTTTGGTAATAGATAGAATACCATTATTTTGCACTGCTTGGCATCAGAGAATGTTTTCTCTGCTGTTTGTGGTTGATCTATCTTCTGGGTTTTTTTTGTTTTCTCTGCTAGATTTTACTCAACTGCTAGCAGTCCTCACTTTCCCTTGAACCTGCTTGTTTCCAGAATGCTAATAAATCCCTATTCTCATTCCTTTTCTCCTGTTAGTTTACTTTTTGTGTTAATCTGGAAGTCAATATCTATCAGGCTTGATCTGTAATCCTTTCCCTACAAAACTTTCCCTGCTTGATTTTTTTTTTTTTTAACCTGGAAGTACTAATAAGACTTACACATACTGTTGTATGTTGCATCATTTACATGCTATGGAATATAGCCTTATTAAATATATCGTCATCGTCTAAGAGCAGGTAATGCCCTAATGTACACACACACACATTTGTTATCATTGTATTATTATTTTGTAATAATTTTATGGTCATGTAATAATTTATATGGTATCATTTTATGCTCATACTTCTGTGAACTCCACAGTAGAGATACAATAGCCACTAAGGCCGATTCAGACTCAAGAAATCAGGTCAGATTATTGTTGAAGTCTTCATTTTGAAAATACAAAAATTCACAGTAGAAAATACATGGTTCTGGGAATTATAGCATAGTTAAAACCCATTGCCTGGCTGTCCAAGAAAATAAAGCAGTGTAAAGTTCCCCTCTGCAGCTACCTTGTATTTTGAAACAAGATGTGGTAAAGAAAGTATCTTCAACAGGAATGCTGTTCCTTGTTCCACAAAGGTAGGCAGGATCACTTTCTGCATCATTCTCAGTGCAAGAAAAGGACGGGCTTTGTTTTCAGTCCCAAAATGTTGCAGATGAGCTTGTACGAAGCTGAAAGCAGTTGGTACTATACAAAGAAGCAAAGTGTGAGGCAGAACATTTTCACTAGGAATGCTACCAGCCTGTTGCTATCGTATGATTATGTTGTCGCAAAACCTTTGGTTTTAGTGCTTTGGTTTGTTTGTTTATTTGTTTGTTTGTTTGGGTTTTGGGGTTTTCTTTTGAGTTCCCCTTCCCCCATGCTGCCCAGAACTAGGCAGCATAGTCCTCTGGGGCAGGAGCTTTAAGGTGACTGCAGTGAAAATGCATTTCTTACACTGGAAATCACAACACACTTCTTCAAACACATCACCTATATTTGAGCAGGGCTGTCAACATAAACTAATGTGTCGGAAAGGTTTTGGTATCTCAAACCAGCCTGGGTTCAATGAGTGAAGTTTAGTTTGTCAAGAGTCCCTACAGAACCTCTCCACACCCTGCAGGTTTCCACCAAGATCCATAAAAGCAGTTTAGGTTGCCAAGCAGAGCTGACTCCAAGGGAATATAATAAATTTACAGCTGTGTAGTCCGTTCACTTCCCTCTTTTCTTCTTTTCTGTGACATTTAAAATTGAAATTGGACATTTTTCTATGTGTGACTGGTAGATTCAAGCAATCAGAGTATGTCTCTTTTACCTCCATCTTAGCCTTCCTGTTTCAAATATGTCTGGCTTGAGAATGGGTATGAGAGTCAAACCCTCAAATTTTTGTTCACAAAAAAATGTCCACTGACTTCAGTAACATTTCTCACACAGCAGATTGGAATAATCAAAACCTGAGAGTTTAGCCAGTGTACATTCATGTAACTCTGTTTTCTGAGTGCCGTGTGTATGTTTAATGTACCCTTTGGTACATTGCGCAAGGACCCCACAACTATAAAAGGATAAAGTGGCTCTCACTAAGAGATCCTGTTGCCTCAGTGGCTGCAAGCGAATGAGTTCCTATAAATATCTGTAAATACACCTCTCTCACTCAGAGAGATCTCAGAGATTTTTTTTTCTCTGAATTACATAGAAAGATTTACATCCTTCAGTGTGAATATAAGTATGTTTGCTAGCTGTCTGCAGTTACTGCCAAAAGTTTAATGTATTTCAGAGGAATTTTCTCCATAAGCTTCTACTTTCTTTTTTTAATTCTTTTTTTTTTCTGAAAATGGTCTTTATGCTTCAGTTAGTTTTGAAAATTTCTTTATATTCACGTTCAAGAACCCGTGAAACTTGTGTACCAAGGTGCAGTCATTTACAAAGGAAAGAACAGCAGCAATCTCAGCATGTCAGTGTGGAAAATGATGTTTGGTTACATTCATTACTGGGCCATGAATCATGCGTAATCTTTCAGATTTTAATTCTTGCTGATAGGAGTAGGATGAAGGTAGGTGGGTGGTTTTAAAAAGAGGATGTGTAAGTGCCTCATTTGATACAATTTAAGGTCTGTCATTTGGAGCACTTTGGGAAGAAAAATTTGAAATTATTATGAGTCCATACTTTGCTTCTATGTTCTATAACAATTTTCATACAAAAAGTGATTAGATCGTCTCAGCCACTGTGAAATATTCTAAATGAAGCTACACCAGCTGCATTCTCGCAAGGCTGATTATTTTCTTTGGATAAAGGGCATCTCGCGCAGTTGCTTGGATATGACTTGTCATTCATATATGCCATATGCCCCTCAAAAACAATTACGAAGAATAGTATCTTCTGTAGAACAGTAATGCATCAGGGGCTAGGGAAATAAGAGATTTCATTTCTAGAAGTTCACAATGAATATGAGAGCTGTGAAGAGTGCCTTATTGCTCCAGGCAGATAACTTAAATGTCAGATGATAGAAAGTTAGAGGAAATCAGGCTATTTTCTGTTATATCTCTTCCTGCTCTGGAAAAGCATTTGAGCAAAGAGAAGATGGGGATTATTTTAGACAAATAAAATTATTCTAAATTTACTCCAAGACCTGAATACCATTGTGTTCTATTCCAAACCAATTGTCCTCAAAGTAAGAGTTTAAATAGCCTGTTGGCTGGTGTCAATGCCTTCAATATACATAGGTCTACGTTGCTCTAGTAAGGCATGTGCAGTGGTGAGGAATCTTTATGTTGCCATTTCTTCCTTCAGCTGCTGCTGGTCACCATATGTAGGCATCCATCCTCATGTTCTCAAAGGTAACCCTGAGGAAACATCAGGTGTGAATGCATTGCTTTTTCAAGATTAGCAATTTGTGAACTCTTCAAATCCTTTCATAGAAGAGATTTCTATTGATCTAATGTATATTAGATTAGCTCCTTTGCTGCTCCAAAGAGGTATACACTGCCTCCAAGAAATTCATACTTATTCACAACAGTTTTCCATTTAAACACCCACCATGAACTGACTTTCACACCATCACCCTTAGTTGCAACCACACACCTCTCACTTCATTAATCTGTATGTATACATTTCTCCAAAATTCCTAAATGTATTGTGGTAACCAAGTGTCAAGGTTTAACACCAGATAGCAACTAAGTACCACACAGCTGCTTGCTCATAATCCCGCAGCAGGATGGGGAAGAAAATATGAAGGGTGAAAAGTGAAAAAACTCATGGGTTGAGATAAAAATACTATAACAATGGAAATAAAATATTACGATGATAACAGCAACAATAACAACAACAACAACTACTACTACTACTACTACTTGTAAGGAAAAGGAAAACAACAATGAGAGAGAAAAAAGCCTCAAGAACAACAAGTGACACAAACAAAAACAATTGCTCACCAGCAACTGACTGATGCCTAGCCAGGCCATGAGCAGCAGTGCCTCCACCAATTTCCTCCTCAGTTTTATTGCTGAGCATGACGTCATATAATATGAAATATCCTTTTGGTCAGTTGGAGTCAGCTGTCCTGACTGTGTCCCCTCCCAACTACTTGTGCACCCCCAGCCTAGTCACTGGTGAGATGGTGTGAGGAGCAGGAAAGGCCTTGGCTCTGTGTAAACCCTGCTCAGCAGTAAAGAAAACATCTCTGTGTTATCAACACTGTTTTCAGCAAAAATCCAAAACTAGCTCCTGTGAAGAAAATTAACTTTATCACAGCCAAAGCCAGCAGACCCACAGATCCCCAGGTAATGTTATTTGTAATTTTCATTGGAAAATATCAAAATTACTTGGGATTCAATAGATTTACCTGCTGTTATAAGGTTTGCTTAGTAATACAGGAAGTAATACAGGAAGGTAATGCAGATGAATAGTTTGATGTGCAAAGGTAAATGGAGATTAATTATATCCATGAAGATATAGTAGAATAATATAACTAGGTTGACTTACTAAGGTAGAATGTTGATTGGCTTCTGTGATTGTATGATATAAGAAGTTTGAGCAGATAAGTTTTGGCAGACACTAAAAGTTTTGTGCAGTGATAGTGACAATTTTGAGACTTTTGTAGGAACAAAATACTGTACCTGTGAATATGGCATGGACGCTAGTAGAATCTCTATGAACTCTGAGATGAGAGCATGCCGTGACCTACCTCTGCTAATTTATTTTAAGAAAGAACATTTATAAGTTGGAGTTATGAGGGCTCTTTATTAAGACGAAATACTATGATACTGTATTAAAAGCTGCTTTATGGGCCTACATCTAAGTTTAGTTTTTAATTGAGAAGAAAAATCTATTGCTTAGGGATTTCACTACACAAATGATTGAGAAGCCATTGGTGCTGACATGTTTAGATAAGAAGAATACTAATATAGACTGGGAGTTATACCTTACAAGGGAGCTAAATAAGCGCTTCCAGTCAACTTCAAAAAGAATCTGCTCTTGGAATGACAGCTATATGACACTAGTATGCCTGTTTAGTCATATCTTCAAATAATCTTGACCTAAATAAGTTCCACAGCCATTTTATCACTCAGTTACAGTCAGTATTTTAAAAGGAAATTGATTATTTCTGACAGTGAGAGCTGTAAATTATAAGCAAGTTGTAGCTTATAAGCAAGCTGGCAGACCTATTTGAAAACAATTTTAGTCAATGACATCATGTCCTTTCTTTGTTTCATTTTTTCAAATCAAAGGCAAGAAAACAACATTTAGAAGCTGAGATGAATAGGCAGCATTGTGCTGTAATAATAGATAGCTGAAAGCATTGGAAGTTCTGATGGTGACATTATGCTGCGTGAAACATGTTTAGTTTAGCAATTAATTTAGTTACTTTTCTAATACACCTGTGCATTCTTCATTAAAGGTTATATCTATGCCCTGGATAATGTTTGTGGGGATAAGTTGTATCTTTTAGCACATGAAAGTGATAAAATTGGAGGGAAAATGCTCCTTTATTAATTTATGTTTGCTCAGGGCTGATGTTACTCCATTCATTAAACAATCCAGGGGAAGACAGTAGGTCTGACTCACAGTTCACAGCCAAAGGAACAGAGTGTTAAACAACACTATTATTTTTTATTACATTTATCCATAGTTTATGATAATCTCCTAGTCTGTGAAAATCAGATGACTCTTAGGTAGGACTGTCAGGTAAAAAGTAATATGTTGGTTTAAAAAGATGCTTTTCATTTTACTCCAAGATCAGGATAAGATCCCCACGTAGCAGGTTGTTCTATCAGTCATGGAAGGTGTTTTCAAATAAACATCCTGACTGGCTCTAGGCAGGAAATTTTTTAATATTAGTCTCTTGGCTTTGATCCAATGAAGACAATATAAAAGCTGATAGAAGTGAGATGCAAAGAGAGAAGAAAATAATCTGGCTTTATTTCAGGCTATTAAATGTTTGGCTTCATGCCAAGTAGCTGCTTAGTTTCAAATGGGCTAATATATAGTATACTTCATCTCCACTAAAAGTGAAAGAGAGAAAGGGAAAATGAGAGTAAGATTATCTCTTTTTGTTTCCTTTTTTAACATAGCTATTTTTAGCCAATCTGGAGTTAAAAATAGCAAAAGTGGTTTTTTTCCCCCTTCTCTAATAAAAAGGATGCTGGTTGGTGAGTTGCCAGAAAAGTCTTGGGTACTCTGATTCCTTAGCTAATATGGCCTGGCAAGGAATGAACTCTGTGATGTTCAGAGCCAAATGTTAGGCTCCATGGTTTGTATTTCTGCCTCCTACCTTTTGCTGTGCAGAACAGAAAGCACAAGCTGCACAGTGCATATTACACTGTAGCAGTCTTAAACAGATCATTTTTGCTTTGGGGGTCTCATGAAAATTCTTCCATTATGTTTGTGAGGGAATGTGGATTTGCATCATAAAACTACAACCTTTGAGATATAAGTTTGGAGTTTGAATAAATTTAAATTCTTTAAGCACAACTTGTTCATAACTGTGAAGTTTCACTTTGCACCCAAACCATGTAGAATGTGAGTTATGCATGATTGGGATGCAGCAACAGAACTATGAATCATTTGCTCCAGTTTTATGAGTCTTTGAAGATTATAGCTGTGAGGTTTTTGTTGGCTATGATGTACTTTATACACTTTCTGCGTTGTTGCCAACTGTCCATGTGATTGAAGTACCCACAAAAAGGTATGGTTTGAGATCAGTCTAACTTTTCTTAAAGACAAAGACCTGCATTAGTTCTAGCTACCCTTAAGCATGTGCTGTGATATCTCCAGAAGGAATCTAGACAGATCCCTGAAGGAGGTCCCAGTTGAGGGCACAAAATCCCCTCAGAGTACTTGTGTCTTTCCATTGACCAGCATCAGGTGTCTTAAATGCCACTGGGTAGATAGGATGCTGCATACAGTTGCAAGTTATTTTCAACAGCTCATTAGCAGGAAGTGTCAATTATCAATAAACACAGACAAATTTCATATAGAGGATCTCATGCTATGGGTTAGGGACGTGTACTTGTGCATATGCAGTGACATGCCTTTGGCATAGGAAGACTCTGCTTTGTGTATCGTGATTTGTGAATCTTTGCTGTAGATTTTCCTGTTAACTTACATTATTACCAGCCTCTGAAAGCTAAATAGAAACCAGTGTTATTTCTGTTTGCATGGTAGCTACTTTTTTCTAATGATAAATGAAAGCATCTTGAGGTAAATAGCGGATATCTTTTAGAAGATGTCAGTGATTAAGAGAAAAACAATGCAAAACTAATATTAATTGGAGGGGTTTTAAATTTAAATTCATCTGCATTTCATGTTTGAGCAGGAAATACATCAAAAACTGGGATCCAATGTTTTCTTCCTTAATTAATTATGTGGACACAAGCAATTTTTCCATTTTCAGTTCCAAAATTATATGATCTCATAGGTTTTGACAACCCTACCACAAGTTAGTAAATGTTTCTTGCTGCTGAAAAATACATTCAGTATCAGGAGCAACAAGGAAAGAATTCATTGCAGAGATTTATTCCAGAAAGAGACTATGAAGTTGATGCTATTAAATATTTTTATGATTGCAAGAAATATACTTTGAAAACCTTATCAGCTTTACCCATTTGATTTTGACTTTATCTGCAAAAACAGATGGCCTATTTGGGCAGTCAAACAGAGCAATTATTTGAGAATTGTCCTTTTGCAAGCTTGTTAAATGTAAGAGTATTTTTTTCAGGGCTGGCTGCAGTGAGAAGTTGCAGAACTGTATGCTGGTCATGATGGGGTGCTGATGGCAGGCTGAATTCTTGCAGCTTCCCAGTTCCCATTCAGAGCAATATGGAATATTTCCTTACCTTTCATTTACGACACTGCTCACATTGTTTATTTTCAGTTAGCAGCTGAAGATCTGGTTTAGATTCCACTGCTGTTAGGGGAGACACTTTCATTACCTTGTTGTGGAGAGCCTTAGTTCATGTCATTAACGACCATCCTGCTGACTTAAGTCAACAGAATTGTTTCTGTATAGCTCAAACAGGAGCAGGTCATACTCTAGGAATGAAATGCTATTTGGTGAACCACCACAAATCATGGGTATGATAACAGTATGTAGTGAAGCACTGAGCTTGGTTATGAACTCAGTATAAGAACTCACGGTTATGAACTCAGTAAGAGCTTCTATAGACTAGGATAGAAAAATATAAAGATTGGCAGATGTGCTGTGCGTACAGTTTGCACAGGAATTGCAACTTAATAGAACTAAGGAAAAAGATTGCATTCAGCATGTATTTATGAGGTGGATACTATTTGGGACAGTTTTTCATTTGTGTACTGTCTTATTACTGCATTTATTTCTAGTTGTATTTTAGCATACTGCTAAATCCCTGTATAATTATATAGTATTAGATAGTAGGTGTTTTTAGGAAAAGAATAAAGTTAGTTACATATTTTCAGTGCTTCTGGCTAGTCTGTTCATTGATGAGATGGAGAACACATGAAGTGTCCATTCTGCTATGATCAAGAATGTTATGTTGTCTCTCTTCCTAATTTTTTTAATTTTTTTTTTCCCTTGTAGTTACCTCAAGGGTAGTAAAGACAGTAGGAGACAGTTGGCAACCATCAAAGAAATAATGAAGCGTTTCATTTAGTCGCTGTAGAGCTGTTCAGAATATCACTTCAAGACTAAGAATAGCACAGAGAATTTAAATGATAGTGCAGTGTTGAATTTCCGTACTACTTCTACAGTGTGAAGCCTTTTTTTCCCCTGGCTTAGCAAGATCTCATGATTATTTTGAATCTGTAGGCAGCTGGAAAGCAGTTATGTATGAACTCAAGAAGATGTTATTTGGGGACAAGTAAGAATAAAGACCTCAGGAACTGGAAAGGCAATGTTTCTCTGTCATTATTTTGGGTCACTGAAGGTTACACCTGAAAAGAATAATCTCAGATAGGTATTTCTAGGCTCACATATGGAGAAGTAGGGCAAGAGATTATTTAACAGATCAACAAAAAAATTGTTGGTTAGGATAACGTGCCAAATACTCAGTTTACTTGGCAATAAACTGCTTTTTATCTAGCTTAATCTCTTTGCTAAAAACTATCATAACTAATCCATACTCAAAAGAGGAGGGAAAAAAATATGGAAGTACTCCTTCTTGGATTAAGGCATGAAAACTGATTAAAAATAGCATCTCTTCACAGACTCTGGAATCCAGAGAGTAGGTAAGTGGAAGAGGGTGCCACCTGTCAAATGTCAGTGCTTTTTCCAGTGTCAGAAAGTTCCCTAGGACATTGTGAGGCACTGTCAGTAAGATGGAGATTCATCTAACATGCCAGTTCATTCCAACAATAGTCCTGTTCCTGTAGGCAAAATAGCAGCGTTAAAAAAGGTACATTTGGGCAGAAACAGATTCTTACATTAAGAATTACTTGGCTCTATGAGAGGCATTTTAAGAAAAGTAATTTCTCATCCAAAATGGTGTTGATGTTGCCTCTGGAAATGTTTTGCAATGGGTTTGTCGTTAGAGTAATTCCTCCGTTTGTGCCAACGTACCATAAAAGACAACAGCCTCAGAAATCTGCCTTTGAAATTCAGCATAATAGGCTCATGTGGTTTTAATATGGTTTATGTTCAAATTCCTGTAGAGTTTTACTCAAAATACTGTAGAACTCAGTGACTGCATAACAGAAATTATATTCTTGTTTATATTTTGTTGTGCAAATAGTTAAAGTATGTGATCCTGTGCAAACCCAACTAAATAGAATAAAGAAATATCCAGCAAATTTAACAAATAGTGTTCTGTAGGTTTTGTAAGTGTTCTGGTTTATTTACTTAATATGATGTGTTCGAGATTTTTCCTTGAAATTGGTAAACAGATCTGTTCCAAATGTGCCTGAAATCAAAATGTAACTTCTCTCCCATTGTGAGCAAGAAATCTTAACTTATACATAGTCTTCTTGAAATGGTGGAAATTGATGTGCAACAAAAAGCCAAAACTTCAAATACAGTGAATATCTCAGTAGGCTCATGAATATCCCCACTTCCAGCAGCTGGTATATTCTTAACAGAAAAGAATTTCCATGGGACATTTCTATCATTAGTGCTTTTGTCACAGCGAACAAAAAAGTAAATTGCTTACTGGCTTGGTAACACCTGAATGAGCTATGAGGTCAAGTTCTGCCACCCTCAAAGTCAATACATGGTCTTCTAGGTGTTTGTTTGCTCTCCGAAAGTGATTAGGGCCTGCACTGCAACACCAACCCTGCTGGTTTTAAAAAGCAAATTAAATTATTATGTATGTATAAATAATCACTCACTACATGATCTGACCAAGACGCAGTACTTCAGTATCTCAGATGTTTCAAATAAAGATAGATAATATGCAAAAATTCTTACATCTCTAGTTTAAAAAGGCAGTTTTTGAAGCAGTTTAAATAGAGTCATAGCTGTATGGAAGATTCAGAGGAAAGTTTTATAATTTGCAAGTCTTAAATGCCTGGAAAATGTATCTTGAGCTTACAGACATCTCCATGATGAGTACTCAAGCTGAAAGGAGATTTTCATCTCCCTATGGCACGCACAGATAGAACTGTGATTCTCACTGAATATTTGTTGTGCTGCTTTCGTTTTATCCGGAAGGGTGTGGATGGGTAGCAAAACAATGTTCCAAAATTAAAAGCTCAGAAGACCTTAAGCTGACCTCTTAAGTCCACATAATAACAAAGCAACACTGAAGGCCTGCCCTCACACACTCAGAAAGCACAGTGCCAAATAATCTTGTACAGTATAGTGAAGCCAAAATATTGAACCTTATTTTAGCTCTGCTCTGACAGATGCACCGAAGCCTTAGGCTCAGGAGCTGCATGTGCTTTTCTGCTCATGAGCAACATTCAGCTCAAGCTTGTTAAAAAAAATAAATCCTCCATGTCCACAAGTGGAGCTCCCCTTCCTGCAGGGCTGCTGGACACTGAGGAGGTGGAGAGTGCAGGCCCTCGTACAGCCGGGGCAGGAGGTGCACAGTGCATTGCCCTTTGGGGTTTGTCTTTCCCTACTTGGGGAAAGATGGGAGGAATTGGATATGATGGAGTAGTGGGGGAGCAGAAGTGGCAGTTCAAGAAAGACCTGTGCTTTTCTGGTGAAGGCTGACAAGAGATCCACGGCTGCCTCCTGGCATTTGTTGTCTACAGCAAGCCCGGGTACAGTCCCATCGCTTAAAGTGACTGGGTCTACATCAGCTGTGAATCTTGATGCAACATTATATGCTGTGGAATAGAAAATAGAAGCCTAAATCAGTCCTAGGGACAAAGATCTGTGAGGATTTAATTCCAGTTCCCTGAAGCCAAAGGTCCTTTGTAACCCAGCCCTGGGACTAAGTAACATGGTACAGAGCTATGAAGTTTAAGGCTACTGTTAGCACAACTGTAATAGCTAGAAATTCCTTTTTGGGACTGAGATACCCTTGTGGGTGGCTGTGGCCATTTTCTGAATGGCAGGGTGTGTTCTGAGGAATAGGTTTGATTACCTAAATCTGCTCTCACGTCTCAGATGGCAAGATGACTGAAATGCTGCTGGAGCAGATTCATCTGCAGAGAACTCCATCCGCGTGACGTCTCCTTTGAGGAGAGTTGACTTGCGATAAGTCCTGATAGGAAAGTGTTAACTGCAAAAGTGTGTTTATACTGACATAAATATGTCCGTTCAGGGTTGTAATGAGGGAAATATTCCCACTCAAAAAGCTCTTGATTTAGGAAGTTTGTATTCTGACATACAGGTGCTGCCTGTATGAGGGTAAAAGTACAATAGAAATGCTTGGCTACTCCTCTGTAATTTATGCAGCATGCATAATGCTTTTATTGTAAAATATTGCTTTTCTTCCTATAGTAAAAAGGCTTTTAAAAAGTTGAGTCAGCCGATAAAATAGAAGTGCTACAAATGAACTGTTTAGTCTTTTTCCTTGTCAGTTCAAGTAGAATTTTCTGCGCTACACTTTGTTGCTGATAATTGGGTTGCTGTTTATTTAGTTGCAGGTTTTTTTCAGTTTGAAGTGAAGGACAATAATATTTTGATCTTAGTTTGAAATGGGGAAAAGAACGTAAATATTCTGAGCCTTCTAAGCAATGAAATGGGGATTCTTGAGTAAAAAAGGTGCATACATGGTTAGAAACCTGATGTCAGAAATTAGTTGAGAGTTTCGTGTTGCAATTAAAACTTGTCACAATGACAGATGACAAATATAGTGTGGAGGGCTCCAGTATGTCTTCTATTCAAAATTATATTGAAATGCTGCAACTACTTCAGGATACTTTGGTACTGGAAATTTATCAAGACGCTTGTGGGACAGAGCAAGAGGAAGGTCTACATTCCTTTCAGAGAGAAGATGGATGCTGGTGTCTGGTGGGATTTTTATCCAGAGACGCTTGCAGTAATCAGCCCTGTCAGGATTTTTTTTTATCTGACTAGCAGGAACTGTGACTAACAGTGTGTACAGTTACTAACAACATTGTGATGGCAGAACTAGGTGCTGTCAGTATTATCTCTTATAATACAGATATTTCTTAAGCTGTGGGTGCAGTGGGTGGTGTGTGATCTGTGAAGGATGAGAAGAACTGAAAGGGATATAGAATTTTTTTTTTAATCTGAGGCAGAGAGACAACTTCTCCCAGACCTTCCATGCTGTCTCTGCAACTGTTTTTCCTAGCTTTTTGGCAGGCCCTTGTCCAGGCAGCAGAACCATTTGCACCATGAAGAAATGAAAGGGCTGGCTTGGCATTATCATAGTGTCTTATGGATGCAAAAATCACTGCCACTTTGTTTGGATACACTACAGAGCCTGTCAAAGGTGGACCCAGATAAGGCGAACTGATTAGAAGCAGTGAGCTCAGCTGCTCCCATCCCCATCTGAAATTCCAGGAATGTTATGTCAGGGTTACCAGCTCCAGATTCTGCTGCACCTTGCTTGAAAGCGCAGCAGCTATAGGGAACATTGCAGAATTTGATAAGTATAGGAAAGAATATATTGAGTACAGATGGTGTACAGCTTTATCTTTTCATGTGCTTGTGAAAGAATAACTTGCAATGCCGGGAGATTTCAGGCCTAGGGCATTACATAAAATAGTTGACAATGAATGTTAATACTTGTCTTTTCTGCTCTGGTCAGTTGTCCTTAAAGTAACTCCTGCAGACTCCATCTGGCCATCCTTATGTGACATTGAAAAAGTCAGCACTATAAACTTCATCTGACTGTTAATTTATTATGTTGTGGTTTTTTTCCTGTCCAGGCAGATGGAATAGTAAGAAACTTCCCTTTGCTGCCAAGAAGCAGTAGAGATGATGATATCAAGTTCAGGTGCTTTCCTCTACTCCATTTATTCTGCATTGCAATGATGTTATGAAGGGAGGGGTAAACAGGTACTTTCCCTGCTCAAGTTTCCCTGCATGTGAAAGAATGAGGGCAAATATAAAGAAGGGTGCTTTTTATGTCAGGAGGGATGTATTAACAGGACTTTCATGTGTAAGATGTGAAGCTATTTGTTCTGTTCTTCCTGCTGCTTGTGAGCCTTCAGATGGACAAATACGTTAGAGAGGGATCTCAACATGGCTTGTTCCTTCCTTCTTGTAGGAAAGCGGATTAAGTGATCAGTTTGACATTTCCTCCAGTTCTGCGTTTTCTATGATTTTTTAGCCTGCATTTAGGTATCTCTTCCTAGTCTGTTTAAGCAGGAGGACACTTTATTAATGGTAGGATAATCCTAGGTTCCCTATGATTTTTTGAGGTGGCAAGGCAGCTATCTGCCATAATGTGTATTGCTGCATATGTCTGAGAAAGTAGCCATCACACTTCCATTTATAAGCTCAAGAGCCAACTGCTAGTTGCCAAGATGAAAGCCGTGGTCTGAAGAAGTCTGTGCAGGACATACAAGGAGTTAAACACATGTGCTGGTATTCATGTGTTGGCCACACTTGGACATGCTGGTAGAGTTCAAGAAGTTCGGATTTTGTTCAAAGCCTCAACTTTGTTATCATAAACCTAAGGCAAAAATAATTCAATATTTTTCTGAAAGAACAATCTTTTAAGCATTTTATAGTGAATTAAATACTTCAAATTTAGATATGTCCATATACATAAACTTTCAGCTCTGTTCCATGGCTCTTTATGTGACTGCTATAGATGGAAAATAATATAACCAGCTTTCTAGCTATGACCTTTGTATCCCAACAAAAATGGAGTAGTGGTGACAAAGATAAGTCATCGGAAACGACATGTATTCAGGAAATCAGAGCAGCTGCCACTGCTTCTTGAGAGCCAGTATAGTCAGTTGCAGCTCAGAGGAACCATGACTTGATATAAAACACTTCTGCAGAAAGTGTGTTTCTGTAAATGTAATCGCATATTGGTGATTGGACTTGACTAATGAGTCTTGTTTGGTTTGTTCTTTATGGCCTTGATAGTAATTCTGCTATGCTATATTCAATCTACCGTTACATTTTCTGTTAAACCCTGTAATTAAAAAACTACCTTCATTGTCTGGTAGTTGACTTAACAACTCCCTTTGTTATATTTTTTTTTAAGGAAATAATTTCTCTACATGTTTTTCAGTCCACCTAGAGTGAAACAATATAATTTCCTAATTTTCCACTGACTTTTGGTTTGATTTTTAGTAATCATTCCTACCACGACTATAATGGAATTGATATTTCTATTTATCAGAAGGTTAGCAGGATTATAAGGTATGTGGGCAAACATGTATGAGTAAAATGTAAAAATCTGCTTAAAACTAACATAGATTCAGAGGTATACGAATAGATTTGGAAAAGCCCAGAATACCATTCTGAAGCATTTCTATCACTGAGTTCATTGAGACTTTTGGAAGATGTTCCCAAAGACTTCTAGTGACATTGATAGCTCAATATCCAAGTGGACACCAGTGATGACTGGTGTTCCTCAGGGGTCGGTACTGGGACCGGCACTGTTTAACATCTTTGTCAGCGACACGGACAGTGGGATCAAGTGCACCCTCAGCAAGTTTGCCGATGACATCAAGCTGTGTGGTGTGGTCAGCACGCTGGAGGGAAGAGATGCCATCCAGAGGGACCTTGAGAGGCTTGAGAGGTGGGCCTGCACGAACTGCATGAAGTTCAACAAGTGCATGGTCCTGCATGTGGGTCAGCACAATCCCAAGCATAAGTACAGACGGGACAGAGAATCATAGAGTCATAGAATCGTGAAAGGTGGAAGAGACCTCCAGGATCATCTAGTCCAACCCCCCCCTCCACCTATTACCCACTAAACCATGTCCTTAAGTACCACATCCAACCTTTCTTTAAAGACACCCAGGGACGGTGACTCCACCACCTCCCTGGGCAACCTGTTCCAATGCCCGATCACCCTTTCCCAGAAGAAGTTTCTCCTCACCTCCAACCTAAACCTTCCCTGGCACAACTTGCAGCCATTCCCCCTTGTCCTGTCACTAGTTATCTGCGAGAAGAGGCAGACCCCCAGCTCACCACAACTTCCTTTCAGGTAGTTGTAGAGGGCAATAAGATCTCCCCTCAGCCTCCTCTTCTCCAGACTAAACAAGGTGAGTTCCCTCAGCCACTTCTCATGAGACTTGTGCTCCAGCCTCTTCAACAGTTTTGTTGTCCTTCTCTGGACATGCTCCAGGGCCTTGATGTCTTTCTTGTAGTGAGGGGCCCAAAACTGAACNAGTCAGCAGTGTGCGCTGGCAGCCCAGAAAGCCAACTGTGTCCTGGGCTGCATCAAAACCAGTGTGGCCAAGAGGTGGTCAGCCACCAGGGAGGTGATTCTGCTCCTCTGCTCTGCTCTTGTGAGACCCCACCTTGAGTACTGCATACAGCTGTGGCTGTCCCCAGTACAGGAAAGGCATGGAGCTGCTGAAGCAAGTCCAGAGTAGGGCCACAAAGTTGATCAGAGGGCTGGAGCACCTCTTCTATGAGGGCAGGCTTGGAGAGTTGCTGTTGTTCTGCCTGGAGAAGAGAAGGCTCCAGAGAGATCTCATAGCAGCCTTCCAGTACCTAAAGAGGGCCTACACGAAAGCTGGAGAAGGGCTTTTTACAAGGGCAGGGAGTTATAGGACAAGGGGTAATGGCTTTAAGTTGAAGCAACGTAGATTTAGGTGAGGTATTAAGAAGAAATTCTTCACTGTGAGGGTGGTGAGGCACTGGCACAGGTTGTCCAGAAAGGCTGTGGAGTCCCCCTCCCTGGAAGTGTTCAAGGCCAGGTTGGATGGGGCTTTGGACAACCTGGTCTAGTGGAGGGTGTCCCTGCCTGTGGTGGGGGGTTGGAACTAGGTGACTTTTGAGGTCCCTTCTAACCCTAACCATTCTGTGATTCTATGAAATTCCAAACCTTTTCTTGGTATTATATTCCATGCTTGTATTAGAAAGTTTGTATAATATCTGGTTTAGTCTTCTTTGAATCCTGTACTTAGTAAACTTGGAGACCGACATGTCTGTATTTTTGCAATGTCTTCTTTCAAATATCTTCTCTCTTATCACTGAAAACAATTATTTGAATATTTTCTTATATGTCTTGTTTTCTTGACTCCATCAGAATTTTCTCTATATCTTTCTCGAAATATGTGGCCTAGGGCTGGACACTAAACACATGCCTTATCACTGTTGGAAGGGTTACTTTATCCATCCTGCATATACACTCCGGTTTATACACATCAGCATGCTTTTTTTTTATTATTTTTTGCAAGAGGATGACAACACTGATTCATTTAGCTTTAATCTATTAGAATCTTTTTGCGTCTTTTTTTGGTTTTTTGTGTTCTTTTCAGAACTGCTGTCTCTTTATTCACTTTCAGTCTCCTGTTGGTGCTGGGTGCCTTTGCTGAAGTGCTGTATCTGGCATTTGACCTAACGAAATTGCATCCTTTTTTTTTCCTGCCTATTTCTACAGTTTGTCAGGATCTTTTAAAATTCTTAAAATTGCAGTCTCCAAAGCATTTGTAGTCTTTACCTGCTTATTATCATCTGACAGTTTAATAAATATATTCTCTGATTCATCATCCGTGTCTTTGATGAAAATAGTTATCAACATCCAAGAAAGCCCAAAACAGAACATAGACTTTCAAAATGAAGTATTTGTAGGTTATCTTCGAGGACACTTTTTAGCTAGGTTTACCAAAAGCTTACATTAGTTTCATTTATATTGTGCTCCTATAGTGTACTTATAAGAATATCAGGTCATACAGTGTCAAACTCCTGGCTAAAGTCACAAGCTCTGTTTCCCCACTATAAAAAGTAATATTCGAGTGCGTTGGCGTAAGCTGCTTAGCTGTTACTGCCATTTTGTAAGTACCTAGAAATAATATAAATACTTGGTTGCACGAAGTTTTCCTGTATTTTTTCCTGGGAACTCAGTTACAGATCACTGAATCTAAAATTCCTATTTTCTTGTTAAAACATAAGAGTATCTTCTGGAATTTCCCAGTCTTCCTTATGCAGGCATTCAGAAAAGATGACCAAAATGGTCTTGCCTGGTCTTGAAATCTAATGATCTGGGATATATATTCTGGAGGTTATCCGTGTTCCCTCCAGGTTGAAACATGTTTTGGCTCCAGATACCTAGACTATGTCCCGTGGTTGTTCATCTCCTAAAGTCTTGAAAGCAGTCAGTGACGATCCTACTATATTCCCAGTTGACCAGTCCCAGTACTTAACTATAACTCTGGATGGATACTTTTCCTAATGTGCTATCCATATCTCTAAGATCTGAAATTGTTTGCTCCTTGCCTCATCTTTGGTTTGGATGGGGTCAAATGAAGTTTTTATTTCACTTTCCTTCATGTTTGAACTCTTTTGTTATGCTTCCCTCCTAGTCTTTTCTAAACTCCGGAAACTGAAGCCTTCTTTTCCTGTCCTGTATTTCAAACCTTTAATTGTTGCTGATCCTTTTTACATTCTCTTTGGCTTGTCTCACAGATGGTGCCCAAAACTGAGTGGAGAACTTCAGCTGCAATTATCCATTGCTGTTTGTAAGTAGTACAAAAGGGAAAAAAAAATCTGTACTATGCACCATACTCCTTTTACTACATTGTAGTGTGACATTCAGTTCTTTGGAACCAGACTGGCACACACTTAAAAAATGCATTACAAAGTTTTCCCTCAGCCTGATTTTATTCATCTATGTTAAGAGTTCATTTCAGTGACAAAGTGCAATTCCACAAAAAAAAACCAACAAACAGTGACTCCAAGAAAGGCAAAAGCTCTTCATTATATGTGCTCAGTTCAAAAGAATGAAAAAGAAAGAGCAAGCAATAACAAAAACAAACCCCTAATTATAAGCTCTGCAAAGACAACTTGGCTAAATTGAATTTGTTCTTCCCTGGTGTACTCACACACAGGCCAGCTGGCTCACGGCTCTTCAGAATTTAATTTGCTGCACCTAACATGAAGGGAAATTCTCTCTGTGGGTTGTTTGATTTACACAACACTACAAGCAGAACCTTATCCCCCTACTATAATTCAGCAATGTCCCCACAGCCAACAGGCCCGTGCTCTTACAGGCCTGCCTGGCCTTACCTGGCCTGCCCATGCCTAAACTTAGTCCTGTTTCAAATTAAGTCAGTGGGAATTCTGCACAGTGTTCTCCTGTGAGCTCTGTGCTGAAGCTTAGACATTTGTGTGATGTTCCAAACCTATCCATCCTGGTCTGAACCACAACTGTCTTGCTAATTCCTCTGACAGAAGTGCAATTTGCAGGACTCTCTCTACAGGTAAAAAAATATACAAGTTTATACATACATATTTAATCAATAGTTGGAAGTCTCATAGCCCATGATTTGTGATCCTTTCCTCCTTCTCACTCTCTTTGCATGAAGATGAGTCATTTGACAGTCCATGATAAGGTGTCTGGCACATAATTTGCCAAAAGGTAATTAACAGGTCTGTTTCTGATTTAACACATGAACCTGGCACTGCAATGCTAAAGTGCAGATAGTATCCTCAGAAGCCCAAGGCAGCTGTGCCAGGTGCAAAGAGTGAGGTCCTCCGGAGTAGGAGAGAACTTAATTTCTGTCTTCAGTGGCACTAACCAGCAGCACTGACAAGCAAGAAACAGAAGACACAGGCTTGTAGGCGAAATTTAGTCACTTTGATGCTTAGGCCTCACTAGGCACAGATTTCAGGTAAGAGAGATGGTGACCTTGAGGACCATGTTTCACAGATATGTTGGGAGTATGTGGCAAGGTAGTGGAGGAGGCCATAGTACGACAACCCAGACACCCATTCTACCCAGGTTTCAACAAGAGGTCTTCCACAAATTCAAGCTGCAAATAATGAGGTTTGTTTTTAGAGAGGTCATGCAGGAAGTGGAAACCTGTACCACTGGCCGTGTTGAAGGGTGGTCTGCTGGCAGTGGTCCTTGCTTAGCAAGCATCTGTGAACATGAGAGACTGTAGCCCCTTCTCTTCCTGCTGTGTTGTGCAGAGCTATTCTCCTCTAGTGTGATGGCCTTTCTCCCACCACCACCACTGATGTGTGTGAGAGGTTTCAAGTCTTACACCCTGTGACAGGATTTGATTTGCCTCTGCAGAACTCTGATGACTGAAATCCATCTGGGGCCAGTATCAGAACCTTTTAATGTTTTCAGCATAGCAGAAGAGCTCAGCATCCTTCTGTAAAAACGCAAACCTGCTCTTTGCCCTCAGAAACAACTGTCAGAGCTCTCATAAAATGGACTGTAGGCAGCCTGTATTAAGTTGTTGGTTATGCTCAATGCGACACACAATATCCCTGGTGACTATAGTTTCACTGAATGTATGAACGAACACAGTTTTGTGAATAGGTACCTTTTCCCTTGATGACTGGTTGGTATTATTACATATATGTGAAATATAGATAAACTAATCAGTAATTTATCTTTTTTTTTAACTGAGAATGCATAGCAGAACACAACAGTGGCCTACTTAGCCTAGTATCCTTGCTCTTGAAGTTGTCAGTAGCAGATGGTAAGAATAACTGTAAGAAACTGGACAAGTTGTAAATTATTCTTCCTCTTGTGATTCTCTCAGCCTTCAAAAATCAGTATTTTAAAAAATTCTCGGAGGTTGCATCTGTTCTGTTGTGTTTATGTACTCATTAGCTCCTGAAGTCAATTCACATATTTGTCTATACTATAATTTGTCTGCACTGTTATCTTTAGTGACATCTCATGACAATGAATTAATAAATAATAATAATAATAATTTCATTAATTATGTGCTACTTGAAAATTCTTCCAAAATCTCCTTTTGTTTTAAACTCACTACCCCATAATTTCGTAGTGGGAAATGGCTTTTCGCTGTTAATTGTCAGTGACATTTGCAGTTTGACAGCTAGGGAAAAACAGCTCAGTCATCCTTTTAGCTATGAAGAGCCCCTACCTACTTAGTTTTTGTATGGAAGTTACTCATAAGCTGTCCTGTACACATCGCTTGTTACCCACTCAAAACTTTGGTTTTTTGCTAAAAAAAAAGGGGTGCTGTTTTGGCCTCAGGGAAAGTCATGAGTATGATCTAAATAGAGATAAAAACACTATGAACACTGGGAAATTGGCATTTTAAGAAACTTACTGGGCTAAAATCCTGCTAGACTTATAGTGCTGACTTTGGCAAGTTTACCTTGCTGTCAGGGTTCCTATCGTTCCATGATAAAAGTGATTAATAATTTGTACTGGTTAATGGGAAAGCAGAAAATACATGCATCCTCATCAGCCAGCATCAGAAAGCTTCAGACATAGGCACAAGTGGGATCTGTGCTGAATTTTGAAGATTTCATGTCCTAATAGCAGACTGGTCCTTCAGTGTAATAATGAGATAAGCTTTGGCCGCTCACCATCCAAATTTGACTGACTAGGGGCAATGTGGGAGGATGTGGGTAGGAAGGAAGGAGACCTGTCATAATCACACTCAGCAAGACTGAAATCTCCAGATTCTGCTTACTTTGTTAGAATCATTGTTTAAGCAAACTTCAAAAAGTGAGTGTATACTATTTTTTAAAACAAACGCTAGAAGCATTATAACATAGGAGGTTAATGACCTAGCTTTTTGTTGGGTAGAAATAACTTTTTTATAAAGAGGTGATGGCCAGTTTTCCTGATGGATCTTTTGAGCCACGAATCAGATTCTTTGTCTGGCTGGGAGCCTCATCACCTTTCCCATGGAAGAAAGAGCCAAGGAGGTGGAGAGCTCCAGAAATAGCAGGACATGATAACAGCTCTATCACTGCATTACATGCAAGTGAGTCACATAACAATATCAGCCTAAACATGTATGCCATAGCTGGAAATCTGGACTACCTGACAGCTCCTTCTCTGGTACAACTTCACTGGGACACTTTGCTCAAGTGACACAGGTTGATTGTATCTGCTTAGGGAAGAGCTACTTGTAGACAAGTTATCAGAGAGCTGAGTGCAACTACATCACAGAGGTGAAATCGATTAGTCCTGCAGAAGAAATAATCTGTATAACATTTATGTAGCAGTACAGTGGCACCGGTGCAGGCTAAATTCCATGCCAGCCTCATTCAACAATTGCCAAACCCATGATTTTGAAAAACACATCTCTGCATTTTTGAAACAGCAGATATGAATTTAGTTATTTTATCTCTTCCTATCTCAAGGTACACCTAACTGAAGAACAACGCTTCTCTGTTAAATATTGGACATTTTTTCTTAAAGAATAAATTTCTTTAATGCTACATAGTTCTCTTATCCTCACATACCTATAAAATATTTGTTGTAATTGAACTTATGCATGTGTAGCAGCAAATGTATTTACATTTTCTGAGTAGTTTGATGTATCCCCCATGCAATGGTAAAGAGCATTTTGTAAGGGATAAGACATTATTTAGCATTATGTTCAAGTTGAATTTACATCTGGAGTTCAGCAGATGGAAACTGCAGATCATAATAATGGCTTTCTTGTGATGATGTGCAATATCATCATTCTTTTCTGTAGCATCTTGGCATTGTTCTAATTTTAGTCAAAAATGTTTCCACTGTTTACAGAAGTCTTAAGTTCAGTTAGCTCTTGAATTTCATTACCATATTTTGCAAATTGGTGTTGTTGGTTATTTGAATTATAAATTATTCAGGATATATAACTACTTACTATTATGAAAAGGTCCATTTCTGACATCTAATTCCAGTTTATCAGCCAAAACAGTGAACTGATGGCCCTGGTCAGCACAGTAGGATGATAAAACCCCGCTTTGAAGTATATAATCCTCTTATTAGTTATATAAGACAGGCTAGCAGGAAATTTCCCAAATGAGGTCTTAAACTGTGTTGTTTTCCAGTCGTTCAAAACCATCCTAGAATCACAGTAATGACATTTCAAGCCTACCTTTGCGTGGAAAGGAACTGCTGTAATTTTTGGCATCTTGTATTAATCACAAATAATCTTATCCTTTCTGCTCCCTCTCATTTTTCAGTCAATTATGTATTTTTTATTTGCTGCCAATTCTATTGATAACCACTTTTCAATAATTCTTTTCAAACTTGTTGGGGCCTTAAAGGGTTAGTTTCATTTGTTCTCCTGAACAGTGTTTTCAGTGGGAAGAGGAGATGAGAAAACATTAGGAATACACCCACCGGCAGCTTTGTTCCTTCCTTAATTTTTGAACTTACTTCAAAGCCAGTAGCTCTATGGCATTGTACTGAGTGTGTTCTTAGTTTACAGAGAATTGTTGGATTTAGAGGTTAGAGAGCTCCGCTCTCTCATTTAATGTTCTAAATCTGCGACATATTTTAATTCACAGAAGGGTCATGCTGATTTAGCTGATAATGGTTTCTATTAATTCCACATGCTGTACCAATTAAAATCTTGGCATGCAAATTAAAATGTTTATTCTGGATGAATGGAAGATAGGGGAGGTTATAAACCTCAAATGCATCTTTGAAGCATGTCTCTATTTGAACAGAAAGAGCTTCTAAACATTGTACTGTGGGTGTCTGTGTGTACTATGTCTCAATCAATCCTTATCAACTGTGCCCAGGTTACAATAAACAAGGATTTTATTTCCTTCACTGCCAACCTTGACAAGCTGATGCAGTCTGTCAGAGTCAGACTGGGATCTTTCCATCACACATTACATGACCAGGAAGAAAGATTGTGCCAGCCAAAATCTGTCCTCAACTGCACTCCTGCAATCCTGTTACCTCCATAACATGTCCTCAGTGACACCAGAGCAAATCCCTCCTGCACAAGGGAGCTCTTCGAGTGCAAGGGGGAGAAGTGGGAAGAGTGTTAGAGGTAGTAGAGATCCAAGGTGGAGACTAGTGCGTTTTCCCCTTGCAAAGCTTGTCATTTGTTGGTTTGGTTTTTTTATAAAACATGCATTTGTATTGAAAAAGATAAAAGCATAAACTCTTCATACTGTACATCATGACTGATTAATGCTTAGTGAAGTTTTGAAGAAGATGAACCAGAACGGCCAGAATACAAGTTCATCCCTTGGTTTCTCTCTTTGAGCAATATTCTTTGTATTTCCATTTTGTTACTAAATGAAAAATTAATTTTAGAGAAGAGAAAAAAAATAGTATGTTAAGGCAAGATTTGCAATAGCAAACATACATTTCACAATTAATTTCTTCTATATAACAAATAACTTTTATATCAACAGCTTTGTGTTCTTTTTTTCGACAAGTGCTAGTTGCTTAGCATATTCAACACATTAATTTACTCCATTTATATCTATGTATAAATGTATATATTGCTTCTTTTTAGGTATCTATGGAATATTTTGAGGGAAAACATGGATACAAGTATGAAATTATGAAGGGCGAGTACTCTTGTACTGCTTAAGACTTCCATTGGATAGTTATTCTGTTAAGTATGACAAGCTTTGTCTGCAAGTCAGTTCCATGTGACATAGTTTACATCCTGACAAGCTTTTTAAATGGGAGATTAGGTGGCAAAAGATATAGTAACCAATATTCCTTCTGATATTGCTGAAACTTTGACACTGTGTGAACATGTTTCGCAACTATCAGTAGTCCAAATATACAAAAACATAAACTGCAATGAACGTGCATAGCAAGGCAAAGCAACTGAACAGTTTTATATGAAAAATATTTGCAAAAAATTTTTAGCTGAAATAAGTGTGATTGTGAATATAAATTATGGGATTGATTGAATCAAGAGAACTGCTTTGAGTTTCCCAGAATGGTGGTGCTTAATAGAATAAATTAAATGCATTTTAAATAATATAAATAGGCAGGTTTACTGTTTAGGCTTTAAGACCTAGAATTTAGTTTCTCAAAGTGATACCATTTTAAAATCTAGTTTAGGATTTGTATTTTAACAAAGGTGCAGGTTCTATGTATCCTCTAGTCCTTTCTGTTAAATTTGCTTTATGAAATTTATCACTCCTAAATCAAATTGCTGTCTTTGGTGCATTTCAGTTTATGACCTGATTGAAATATTGCGGTGACATCATACTTTTAAAAGCAGGGAGCATAATTTGAGACTGAGGAGGGGAGGGGGGGAAAGAGGAGAAAAAATAAAAAAGGATTGTTAAATGATCTTCAGCAAAGGAATAGTATTGGAAATACCTTGCACAGGTAATTATCAGTGTTTAAGGAAAAATATGAATAGCTTTAAGAAAATCTTATAGTTGTGTTTATTTTGAGAGATGCCTTTATATATATTGCATTGTGAAAAAGCTAAAACATATATGTTAAACTTAAAAGACAGGCATAGATCTTTGTGATGAACAGGTTAGGAGAATTTACTTTTCAAAAGGGATGTTGCTTCTATAAAATTTATTTGTTCCATTGTAGTGGTTTAACCTTGGCTAAACGCCAGATGTCCACCAAGCCNTGGGAAGCGGGGCTTCAAAACATGTAGTGGTTGCCCCGGAAGACAAAACGTTGGAAAAAACAAATGCCCTCCGTTCCTCCCCCTATCTCTCAGCTTCCCGTTGCTGAGCAGACGTCATACGGTATGGAATATCCCTTTGGCCAGTTTGGGTCAGCTGCCCTGGCTGTGTCCCCTCCCAGGATCTTGCCCACCCCCAGCCTACTGCTGAGGGGGTGGAAGAAGGGTTGGAGACACAGCCTTGATGTGTGCCGGCACTGCTCGGCAGTAGCCAAAACACTGGTGTGTTATCAACCTCTTGCTGGGTACCAATGCACAGCACCGTAAGGGCTGCTATGAGGAAATTAACTCCATCTCAGCCAGACCCAGTACATCCACAGAACTGCAGCTGTAGAAGAAGAAGAAAATTTACTGTTCTTCTAAATCATGGAAAGCGAAGAGTGCTTTAAAGAAAATTCTGGGGTCAGGACACATCAGCAACTCCAGCAGACATAGTCTTCTACTCTTCATGGATAGGGCGTCATAAAAATACTAGCCATCGCTTCCACTGAACTGGCTACATTTGTAAGTCACACAGATTCACAGATTGGTAGGGGTTGAAAGGGACTTCTGGAGATCACCTAGTTCAACTCCCCTGCTAGAGCAGGATCACCTAGAGAAGGTTGCACAGGATTGCATCCAGGCAGGTTTTGCATATCTCCAGAGAAGGAGACTCCACAACCTCTCTGGGCAGCCTGTCCCACTGTTCGGACACCCGCAGAGTAAAGAAGTTTTTCCTCGTACTGAGGAAAACACATTCCTGTGTCCCAGTCTGTGCCTGTTGCCCCTTGTTCTGTCACTGGGCACCATTGAGAAGTGTCTGGCCCCTTCCTCTAAGCATGCATACCTTAGATACTCATAAGCATTTGTAAGATGCCTTTTCAGTCTTCTCTCCTCCATGTTGAATAGACCCAGAACTCTCAGCCTTTCCTAACATGAGAGATGCTCCAGCCCCTCAACATCATCATAGCCTTCCTGGACTCTTTCCAGTAGTTTCCTGTCTTTCTTCAACTGGGGAGCCCAGAACTGGACACAGTATTCCAGATGTGGCCTCACAGGGCAGAGTAGAGGGGGAGGATAAGCTCCCTTGACCTGCTGGCCACGCTGTTCTTGATACGCCACAGGATACCAATGGCCACCTTGGCCACGAGGACTCATTGCTGTCTCATGGAGAGCTTGACCAAGGGAAGGTCTTCCTTCCTCTCCCACCTCCAGGGTCTGAGTTTCCTTATGGCCTTAGCAGTAAATACTGAGGCAGAGAAGGCATTCAGCAACTTCACCTTGTTTGTATTCTCCATCATCAAGGCATCCATCTTATTCAGCAGTGGGCCCATATTTTCCCTAGTCTTCCTTTTGCTGCTGACATACTCGAAGAAGCCCTTCTTGTTGTCCTTGACCTCCCTTGCCAGATTTCATTCCAGGTAGGCCTTAGCCTTCCTTCTCTACTTTCTCTGACTACATCCCTGTATTCCTCCAAGTGGGCAGTCCCTTTTCCCACATACTGTAAAATTCCTTCTTCCCTTTGAGTTTTTTCCAGCAGCTCCTTGCTCATCCATCCAGATCTGCCTCCTTTGCTTGATTTCTTACTCAGAGGGATGCAGTGATCTTGAGCTTGGAGGAAGTGATGCTTAAATACTGACTAGTTCTCTTGGGCCCCCTTATCTTCTAGAGCCCTAACTCATGGGATTCTCCAAAGCAAGTCTTTGAAGAGGCCGAAGTTAGCTCTTCTGAAGACCAGGGTCATTCTTTAGTTGTTTGTATGTCAAAAATTACCAATTTTTATCACTATATCTATGCTAATACATGTCACATGAGTGAAGTAAGCCATTGGCAGATCTCTGCATTCATAATATAATTACAGTATTGTTATCTAATAGTAATATTAATGATTTTTTCTTAACTGTATCTAACGCTTGTTGGCCAATGTTTGACAACTTATAAAAACACTCCATCATCTCAAAGTACTGTGTTTGCAAATATTTTTTAACTTTGCATTGATTACAGCTATATAGGACAAAGACTTCCAGCAATATATGTCTGGCAATTTGGCAAAATTTTAAGAAAATACTTGGCTTTGAAAAATTGTTTTGTACTGTTAAAGTAAAAAAATCCAGTGGAATTACTACAAAATGAAATAATGAGGATCTTATGACTCTGGAACTTTTTATTTGCTTATTTGTTGGTGGGGGTTTTTTGTGGGTTTTTTTTGGTTTTTTTTTTTTTTTTTTTGTCATATAAACCACTTAACATTCTCAAACTTTGCAAATAAAGGTTCAAAATTCTGAATCTAAAAAATTAATTCAGCTGTAGGAAATTATGATTAGTACAAGCACTCTAGGTGGGCAAAGTTGTAGGTTGTAACAAAAGAAGGATGATTATACTGGAGAAAAAAGGGGATGGGTAAAATTCCTCAGTGATTTATTCCAGGATTGACTGAATCTAGTACCTTCATTGTTGTACAAATTGGCATACACTAATATTTGCAGATGATACATTGTTGGCAGGCATTGTCAGTTCATGGAAGGATTTGAATACCACGTGATTTTGAAAAGAATTTAAGAGATACTGTGCATTTAAGAATTAATCAAAAGTTTTGCTTTTAAGAGTGGAGAACACAGGTTCAAAATGGTTAGGAAGGTTAATAATCAAGGTTAGTATTGATCCTATTATGGTCATCAGAATAATTTAGGTCTGTAAAAGACATTTGTGATTGCAGAACAAAAATGAACCAAGGTGTTTCAAGGAAAAATCGGAAGATGTTTGTGTATATCTTTCTATAAGGCACTGATGAAGTCTCACACACGATCCAACATGCAGTTCTTATGACCAATGTGTAAGGAAGATGAATTCAGAATGCCATATATACAGCAAAGAGCTTCCAGAAGAATCAGTAAAAGGAGAAGTTTATCTTCACATGGCCAAAAGAAGAGGTAAACTGAAAGAGGCTAGGACTGTTACCAACAAACTTAGCAGGAGGGTAAACAATGGGGAAGGAATCAACTGTGCAAGAAAATGCTGAAACAAGAAATACACATTAACTGGTCATCAACAAACTTGGAAATTCGAAGATCTGCAATTGCTAAGGTCTTGAATAGCTTCTAGTGGACTGACAGACTGAACTTAAACTCTTCGTGAATGGAAGGATGTGAAAAAACCACAAGATCTAAGTGAACCAGAAGTCCTTTCTGTCAAACATCTTTACAATGTTGTTGGCCCCTATATATTCAATATTAACAGTCTTGTTACTGAATATAAACATCAAACAAGGTTACGACTTGCTGTCTACACTTTTGTACAGTGATTCCTATTCATCTTCTAATATCTCTTCAGAGCTTAAGGGCTGCTTCTGGTGTTTTGAAATCATTCCAGTGGTTGCACTTCAATAACCTTGTGATAATTTTGGATTCTGAAGGCCTGTGTGAGAATGAAGAAATCAATAGGAAGGTTTTATTTTCCATAGGTTTTAGGGTCTTTTTTTTCTCTTATCTGTCCATATTCTATTTCACTGTTTAATGTCTGTCTAAAGGGAGACTGAGTTAAATGGCTTTGGATTCAGTAGTAAGCTCACAGAAGGGCATTCAAGCCTAAAATGTATGTATAAAATAATAAAGCATACTTAAAATTTCAATATATTTTAATTCCAGAAAAGTAGCACACGTCTGCTCCTCTGTTGAGGAGTTAGTCTGGATCTGTATGACTGAGAAAACTGAAATTATTTCCTTCAAGTTTATTTGGCACAGATTCATTTAAACTGAACAAGCTGTCTTACATCCTGACTTTTGGATGGAGACAGTGTTCATTGGTCGTGCTACCTTGCATTTTCAAATAGTTTAACCTACATGAAGAAACATGGCCTGACCTCAGACAGCAGAAAATACTTTGGAAAACAAAACACCACCCACCCACCCACA
Organism: Psophia crepitans; assembly: GCA_013399095.1. NCBI lineage: Eukaryota > Metazoa > Chordata > Aves > Gruiformes > Psophiidae > Psophia > Psophia crepitans. The sequence continues at coordinate 36,091 of VWZZ01005954.1, forward strand.
TCTGTAACAAATCCAAAGAGACCACTCCTTTATCTCTTTTTGTAGTTGTGCGTAGGAGCATCTACATGCCACTTTACAGTATTCAAGATAATATTAAGGTCATCTGTTCACTTAACAGGGCTTTGAACAGCAACAACTGGATCTGTAGCACATCTTCCTTGCCTCCTCTTATTATTTGTGATTCGGAAGTGTTAACGGATTTTTCTTTAGTAAAGTCAGGACTTCTGGAAATCATAAAGATTTATGATATCACTGTTGGTGACAGTTCTTTCTCCTGGCAGAAACTTTGTGAGGGAGAGAAAGAAATTCATATTGATGATAGTCAATGGTATTCAGCCTTTTTCTGGAAAAACAGTTTTAAAATATTTAACCTTTCTTTTCTTTTATGTAGACTATTAATAAAGGTAAAAAACTCCACCATTGCTGACATGGTCTTATTTATATATACTATCATAAAAAATAGCCTTCTAACAGTTGGAGCAAGGGTGTTGATCATTTTATGCAATGACATTCCTGCCAGTTCTGAAATATAGATCCTGAAGAGGAAAGTGGAATTAAAAAGAGCACAAAGATATGCTAATTATTTTTACTTTTCCCTCCCTGTTTAGAAGCGTAGCGGGATAACTTTGATTAAACACTTGGAACAAGAAAAATGGGTGTGCCTGGATGCAAAATGGCCATATGTTTGCTATGCATCACTTTAAAGGCCTTTTAATTTAGGAACTCTTTTTTTTCTCACACGCATCTGCACAGAGCAGGCAGAAAGCTAGGTGCTCAGAGGCCTTACCATAGCTGACTTACACTGAAAACAACAACAAAAACTATCAACAAACCTCAAAAGGACACATGCCTTTTGGAAGAACAATTGAAATGTGTTATTTGTGTTTGCAATTACTAGAGATGATGCTTAATAGTGAAGGAACAATAATACCCAATATTTTCCAAAGTAGGAAGAGCATTTAGGAATAAAGATATGCTCCTCTCCACTCCCCTCCTCTCCCTCAATTAAGTGCCTAACACTGCACTTACATGCAGAGGATGCTTACAATTGATTGTACCCTGCTTGGTACAGTTGTGAGGTGCAGCCTCTTTCACGGACAGCCCTCTCTGGCACCCTGTGATTTCTCCTCCAGCTTGTGATGCAAATGCAGGAGGTTGCACTGGGCAGCAGGAGGAGCTGGAGGACCCAAGGTTTACCTGGCTCACCTGGCACTTGCAGCTTGTGCCTTTATCTCTCCACCATCTGCCACAAATACCGCTCCCCTGACTTGCTTTTCCTGGCTGCTAATTCAGGGGAGGATTAGAGAGGAGTTTTGTTGTCTGGACTTCATGCAGATCCCGGTGGCCTCCTAAGGTGAGCTCACCAGGAGTGAGTAGAAGCAGAACTAAATCTGGTAACTTACATAAAAGTATAGCTTGGACTTAGGCTTTCCTCTTTATTAAAAGGGAAAAAATATATAATTATGTAAGCAGAATGAAGCTTTTCTAATGTTTTTGCAGGTTGTTTCTTCAGGGGTCCCAGCAGACCTCTGGTGTGAAATGCATTCTGGCAGTCTGCTGGAGCATGCCAGGGACCCTGACCCTATCCAGCCTCCTCTCCTGCCAAGAGCAGTTGTGTTGGAGCTGTGGGTGCTGAGTTGCAGATTATCTTGTGGTGCTCCATATCAATAATTGTAAATGCTAAGTAAAATTTTTTTTTTTTTAAATCTCCATAGATTTATACAATCTAATTCTGTTTTCTGCCAGCAGTGACGTGTAATTTATTTTTTTTCAGGTGACAGAATCTGGACTAAATTGAAATGGTCATTATTTTAAAAGCTTCAAGTGCAATGTGCAACTACTCCCCTTATATGCTATACATCCTTACTGAACTCCTTGAATATTTTCTAAGCTCTTTCCTCCTTTGTTCCTTTCTCCAACTGTCATCCTATGACATAAATAACTTTTCTGTAATAGCCACTTTCCTCTGATGCTGTAATAACATGATACACAGTGCCTCAGACTAAAAGTGGTAAAGAACTAAACAGTCAGTTGGAACAGGCTTTTAAATTACAGTTAATGAAAAAAAAATAATCTAAGGAAGGAATATAAAAACCGGGAGGAAACATCACTTAGAGGCAGCCACAGAAACCGGAGCTTAAAATCAGGTATGGTATTCATCAAAGGGCATCACAATCAGTCTAATAACTAATTTAAAATTGAAAAATATATAAAGAACTAAAAAATCCCCATCTTCTTCTTTCCCTGTTGTTGACATATATATAACTCCTTTTCTGTTTAGAAGGATGCTTGTTGCTTCTTATTATTTTGATGTGATGGGAACTTGATTAAACATTTATGAGAAAATATCTGAGAAAATGTTTCTGCCCTGATTATTAGGTGTACTTCAGATACATTTATCACAGTAATATGGCAAGAGCATGAGACTGCTTTCCATCTCCTTTCACCTCTCCATGTTCTTGGGCTTGTAAATGGCTTGGCTGCCTCCACCCGAACCTGGTGCAGTTTTACATGGCTGCTTAACTCTCTGCACTGGACATTTCTGCAATGCAATAAGGCTGTGTCCCTTTATCTTTGCATGGTCACTTTGCTTGCAGAGAGCAGCATGAGCCAGGCCAGTTTCACCACAAAGAAGTTGTTGCACTTTTACAAAGCAAAATAAAATCAGCACCTGGAGCTCAAATTCTGTGTGATGATTCTCCTGAGCTGAAATTACTGTTCTTCACAGTTAATAGAGTTAGCGCTTGGCATTAAATTATTGCACATTAATTGGAACTATGTGTCTTAATATCTAAATTTTGTTAGTTATCCACGTGTAATCTATTGCAGATGCTACTGACTCCCATGGTACAGTAAAGTGTATGTAAATAACAACACTCTTGAGGCCTTATTAAATTAAAATAATTTACTAGGGCTGTGTATGTCATGAAGAGGAGGAAAGAACGGTGAGATTTAATCAGTGTGATGGTGTGGCACTAGAAAGATTTTAAATGGCGGTTACTGAATTCAGCCATTGCAATGTATGGACACCATGTTATCATGTAGTAGGCAAGAATAAGATATTGCCAGTACATACTCCTATAATTTTTAAAAATCATGCTCTTCTGGATCCTTATTACATCATTTAGGGGACGTGATTTCTGGCTGCAGATATAGAGTCTCAGTGTTTTAGCAGAGATTGCTTGTGCTTGTGACAGCCCCCTGTTGCTATCGTTATTATCCAAGAAATTCCACCCTCTGCCAAAGCTGATACTCTTCAATGACCTGTCACAGACTAACATTAAGTGTTGAAATCATGCTTGTTGATCTAGATTGTTCTGGGTTTTTTTCACGTTGTATAAGTGCATATGCATTATCCTTTAATGAGTCAGGTTATTTAAATTTCAGATCAGATTGGGGATGTATCAAGTGTGATGGTTCTCTGTTCCTCTACCATCTGTCACTGAGGAGCTCCTTAAAGCTGCAGCCTCGGTTAGAAGAACAGCTTGGTCCTATAATCTCTCTGTCACTGTTTCTAAGCAAAGACTAGAGAAAGGCTTCTCATGTACTGAGAACAATTTTGAATGAAACTTTCATAGCAACAATAGAGACACTAAGGCTACGTGGAATATTCGAAGAGTATTGTGTCATAATTACAAATATGACGTGTACCTCAGTGGTTCAGACCAGGGATGTTTCCTGCAGGAACTCACATCATGAGGTAGTAATTTAATGTGAATCCCTGGTACTGAAGTAAGGCAGGTGACTCCTCTTAAGCTGCACTCCCGCAGGGAATGGAGGCATCTGATCTTACTGTTTTTCTTCCTTTTGGTGCCCTTCAGTCAGATCAGACAACCTTAGCTTGAAGCAGAGGAGTTGCTCACTCATTTCAGAAGTGAAATGAGACTGACCAAAACAGAGACTCTGCAAAGATGATCTGAAATACTTCAGCCTTAAAGTCTCCTTGCAGAATTTGGGTCACAGCCTGGAATGAGCTTTTCAGAGTGGTTTTCCCTGTGATGGTTTTGTCCTGAATAAATGGTACTTTATCAAAGCCAGCTGGTTTTGATTTGTACTGTCTGTAGTCTCAGGAGATAGTCTGTTTGCAGGCACTGAGTTAAGTCAGTCTGGCTCAGATGGATTGTAGTAGGCTGCAGGCATCAGCTAGGAGAAATTGCAGAGACAGGTTGGAGGCCTACAACCAGAGAGGAATATCCTTAGGGACCCCCTGATGGCACTAGAAGCAGTAAGCCTGGGTGCTGACAGCAAACAAGAATGCTTAAGAGACAGGAAAAGGAATTGGTCTGCAATTAGTTCTCCTTGATCCCTGAGAGTGCAGCAAGACCTTTTTTCTCTTCTCCTGCCTTCGACCCAAAACCATCTGTATTTCCCTTTTTCTTCATGCCCATGTTATCTGTTTAAGTAGTGCTGCTTTTGCTCAGCAAGAGGCCCAATGGCATAGCTGATAAGGCACAGGACTCAGGAGACGTGATCTCATACGTTCTGCAACGATTGTTAACATTTTCTGTTCTCCCCTTTCCTTTCTATAACCTGGGCTGAAATACCTGAGATGGAAGGAGGAAAGCTCCATTCTATTCCCCCTTTTAAAAATACAATGCCAGCAGCAACATCAACAAATCAATTATCTTCATAAATGATCTACAAAAGCTATTGGATTGGTTTTAGTTTGTCTTTCAGTAAAGGTTCTACTGTTGATTCAGCGATGCTGGCTGATGGGCAAATACATCCCTTATCAGTTTATTACATAGTTTAAATGGATGTTGGTATGATCTTTAAGTGGCACTGAGATGTCAGTGAAGACAAATACCACCTATCTACTGATACCTATAAGCTACTATATATACATGAAAAAGTCCCGTGCAGAAATTAAACATATGGCATTTGCTAACAGAGATTTTCCCTACTGCTTTGGAGTACTGATATGTACTGATATGTATATTTGGAGTGCTTCACTGATATGTGAAATCAGAATTGTAAGAAAAGTCACAATCTTCCTCTTACATGCAAATTTATGACATGGACAAAATGGATTCTGCTTTCTATTCTCTGGTCTCATGTCTCAATAACATTAGAATAATTTTTGTATTTACATTTCTAATTAACTTCATGCTACTGTCAGTTGTTGACATTGTGTCCTTTTCATGAGTATTGCCAACATTTTCCTTTGAAACTTGTACCGAATTCTCAAAAGAAAGCACTTTCATATGTTCTTGAATCTTTCCTTGCTTTCATTCTTTGAGTATTTTCTTCTTTTCAAAAGGAATTCAATAAGTAACATTGACTTCCCATCAAAAAGATATTTTTTGCTGGACAAGTAGGACTTGAATGCTATAATTCTATATATGTCACTAACTATACTAACCACAGTTGTGATTTCAGTGCCAGTATTGGAAAGAGAATAACATTCTAGATTACTTTTTTTTCACTTCTCAGTCCAATTTCAACATACAGCCTCCTGCACATGGATCCTTTCCATTACTACACTTAGAGATAAAAACTATGTACTAGATTACAGGCTTGCACAGTGAACGTGGCTTAAAGCATGCACATCAGAATTTTTTCGAGGTGTCAGACTTTGTATAAACATTGACAAAATTGAATCACTGAAAAAGGAGACTATTAGAATACTCTAAACACAAGGTTTTCCTATTTCTAAGGACTACTTACCACTGAGATTAAAAAAAATCCCATTATATTTAACATAATACTGTTGATACCTAAACTTCTGATAGTTCTCACTTCTTTGACTGTAGAATGTATTGTATACTATTGTATATGGCTTTTTCTAAAATTTTCATTCTCTTGTAGTTCACCAACATGACACATAACCCCCACTGTACTTTGGACAGGATCTTGAATAGCCTGGCTTAATGGAGAGGAAAGGGTGTCATTGCTGTGTGCAGTGAAAGAAGGACAATACGAATTCCTAGGAAAGATGATTACAGACTCTTAAATGATTTGGCAAAAATATACAACATATGAAGAAAACTCTAGAAATAGATTAAAACATTAGACGGGGAAGGTGAAATATGTGTATGCCCAGTGCATGATTCGTAGAAGGCTGAGAAAGAAGAGGGAGAGATTATTGAAAACCTGCCTGGAGGTTTGGGGTGAATATTGCCTGCCAGTGTCCCTGGGCATTGTAAACTTGCAGATTTTAAATGTCTCATAAAAGTGTCACTGCTCCCAGTTCTACCTGCTGTGGCAGAAATCTGCACTCTGGGTTCTGCCTTCCTAACACAAAAGGCAGCCAACAGCACTATAAAGAGTCAGCTCACCTACCCTGCTTAAGTGCAAATGCATTCAAGTCAAAGTTACACAGGAGTTGGTTTTGCACTTTAAAGAACTTTAAAGAAATAACATATGGTCACACAAATGACTATAGAGGTATATACCCAGATTGTCCGGGTCTACTCTAGATCCCTTGCCAAAGCAGAAACCTGGCAGTCTCCACTGCTCACAGAGCAACATGACAACTCTCCATGGCATAAAGCAATGCCTTCCTCCCTGCCTGTGGCACTAGCATGTTGTCTCTGACCAGAGGCAGCAAAATTTCTGCAGCTAGAAACAATCTATCTGCATCTCAAGAATGCAGATACTATGTCACATATAAAATCAAGACATCTTTCAAACTTCTTTCTAAATCTTCTGGTACTGCTGGAGGAAGGTGTACTATCTGTTTTTAAATGACAGGGAGATGGAGGTACTGGAAGAATGAACTCAATCCTACTGGGAGAAATTATTTCGTAGCCATGGCAGTTTCTTGTTTGTTCAGCCAGATCTCCCTTCGGCAGCTACCTCACGTAGTGTTCTCATTCCTGTTTAATTCTCTTAGCTTTGTTGAACCGACACAGCTGTAGAAAAAAGCTGTGGCTTCTATTCCTCCTGTGTGCCATCAGCAGAACTCTTTATTGAGGTCACTTCCACCACAAAATAGGGATGGGGAGCTGCACTACTGTACTGCAGGGACTATTTGTGCTACAGGAGAGTTGACACGGAAACAATTTGTCTGAAGTCAGAGAATGAATGGGTCAAAAGCCACTGCAACTCACTGCCTCCTGACAGCCAGCTCCCTGGGTGAAGCTCGCTTTGTTTCTAACAAATAGATGCTTGTGAAATACGGTTCAGTGGCTCTGCCCACTGTATGAGTACTCATCTTGCTGTATGGAGACGTCTGCAGCAGAGCTATTAATCTGAAACTCTCATTGAAGTTGTTAGAAGTAAGTACATTCAGGGCACGGTTCATCTCATCCTAAAGCAGGTCTCTAAATTAGATAAATCATGTCCTAAAGGTTTCTGTGTTTGCATTGTCTACAAAAGGAGATCTGGGTGAGTAGTTCAGCTGTAGATGTTGATCTAGACATCTAAAATCAAAATGCTAAAAAGGGTCCATTTCATTTACAAAAAATCAGACAGGTGTGTTTGACTTCTCTGTAGTAGTTTTATCTTCCATTTGGAAAATGAACTCAGTTTTTTAAAAATCTTTTTTTCTATCCACTTCACAGAATCATGGAATCAGAGGGGAGGGGGTGAGAAGGGACCTCTGGAGATCATCTAGTCCAACTCCCCTGCTAGAGCAGGATCACCTAGAGCAGGTTGCACAGGATCACGTCCAGGCACATTTTGCATATCTCCTGAGGAAGAGACTCCACAACCTCTCTGGGCAGCCTGTCCCAGTGCTCTGTCACCCTCGCAGTAAAGAAGTTTTTCCTCATGTTCAGATGGAACTTCCTGTGTTCCATTTTGTGCCCATTGCCCCTTGTCCTGTCACTGGACACCACTGAGAAGAGTTTGTCCCCTTCCTCTTGACATGCACCCTTTAGAGATTTATAAGCATTGATCAGATCCCCTCTCAGGCTTCTCTTCTCCAGGTTAAACTGACCCAGCTTGCTCAGCCTTTCCTCATATGAGAGAAGCTCAGGCAGTTCTCTACTCACCTCACTGTCCACTTATCCAACCCACACTTCCTAAGCTTACCTATAAAAGAAAGTGTCAAAAGCCTTGCTGAAGTCAGGGTAGACAACAACTACTGCTTGCCCTTCATCCACCCTGATTTCCTTTTATATGGAGTAATATTACTAAGGCTGGAATAAAAATTTAATGGTTTGGTTTGGGTGAAGGAATAGTTTGTGGAATAACTTCTGTTCCAGATAGGTTTAGATGCAAACTGTTTCAAAAATATGTTTTTCTCTGAAATAGGAATTCTGAGGATTGAACTGCTCTATAGCTCAATTCTCTAAGTAAGAAATTTGTCCTTAAGTCAAGTAATCATACACGTAGGCTTGTTAGGAAGTGTCTTTTTTTTTTTTTTTCTTAAAAAAATGAACCTAGACAAGCCTTTTATTATTTATCCATTATCTTTGATTGTAAATTCCATACTGATGACAGCTTGACATGGTCAGATGAACTATCCTACATGTGTAGTGAGGCTAATGTGTCTGGCTTGCATGCATTTCCACAAGCAAGTATCTTCAACAGAACTGTGGTGACCCTCGTCTGTTCGTTTGATGAAAATGGAAGTGGAAAAGAGACAGTGAAGGCGCAGATGAGCAAATAGGCAAGGCTGGTGGAAAGCAGAATATTTTCATACATAAAGGTGCAGATTTCATCATGCTGTTCGGATAAATTTTGAATTAGAGATTTTGTATGTAAGTTAAATCAGTTTGTTCTTGAGGAGCTCTTTAAACAGAGGTACAACTTATCGCTACGTTCACACCGTACTTCATCACCGTGGTAGTACGTGGGGTTGAAACCTTAACCTAGCCTGACTCTTGGGCACAGCACTTGCTGCTCCCCAGCAGCAGTCCTCTGCCAGCCTGGCAGCACATCCTTGTGCATTGCTTTGTGTGCAGGAGCCCCAAGGCTGCTCTCCATCACGTGTCCTGTTTTGCAGTTATTTTGCTCCACTTCTTTCTTTCTTTTCCCTATCATTCTGTATTCCTCCTTCTCCTCTCTCTTTCCACCCTCAGGTAATATTTAGTTCTCAATGCTGGTTTCTATTTGCTTATTTTTCCACACTGCAAGCTTCTAAATGTCTAATTAAAAATAAGCAAATAAGATCTAGAAATAAGTTGTAATTAGGTATTAACAGTTCCTTTAAAATTAATGGTAAGGTGATTGCCCATACCTCTGCAGGGGACAGTGATAATCACCACTGGCTTTAGGGGCATCTCCCTTCCCTTCTCTCCCCACATCCCCTCTGTGGCTGGGCACTGTTTGCCAAGGCATCTCAGCCATCTGCTCTTTCATTATGCAGTTAAGGAACAGTGGCTACTGTGCACCTTTTGTAACTGCAGTGCCATTTCACACCACTTCTCTGCATACACTGATAAAGCTGGCTTTGAGGATGCTTTTGTATTTGCCCAAGTCCTTTCCCTCTTTTCCTTCCCACCTCCTTTCCCCCCCGTTTGCCTTTTCCTTAGTTGTGTTGTTACAGATATTTGTGGGGCTGCGCAGCACACAGTATCAGTGTAATGAAGCGGCTAGAAAAAAACATCCTCGTTTATATCAGGAAAATGTAGAGAGGACCACAAACAATAGTGCAGGGGGAGAAACAGGGGACGGGAAACTGAACCTGGCCTGACCATCAGAGCACAGTTGTCTTATAAGTACATTCTGTATTACCTGAGATGACTCTGTGTGCTTGGACCTGAACCACAGATTCACTGTAAATATTACCCTCCGCAATGGAGTTGTGCGTGGATGTGATTCCCAGCTCGGCTTTGCCAGTAATCAGCTTGCCTTCCTCTGAGGTTGAATGGAGACTCCTCTTGCGAAAATGTGTGGTCCTGCTGGAGGTGGGTGGGGAAAGGTTAAGCCTGTGCTTCCCTCCCATGCACCAGCTGCTCCTGGAGATGGAGTGCTTGTTTATACCTTAGCTGTTCACAAACCCTTTCTGAGCTTCTCCTCAGGTAAAGCCTATGCATGCTGTCCTCAAGAAAAGATGTCAGCTTAGTCAGGCTGTGGTTTTCAAAGAAGCCTAAGTGATTTGGGCACCAAGTTTATTTGAAATGAAAATGATGTGTTCAAATTTAAATGGCTTTGAAAAGTCCCAGCTGGAGTCTGCTTAGTGGTGGAAAAGGAACAGACTGATAAAGCAACCTTGGCCACAATACTCACAAATGACTCAGTGCTATAATTCAGCTTATAGCCTCCATTATATTTAACAGTATTTATTCATTACTTGTCCTAAAAATCTTTTTTTTTTTTTTTCCCTTCCCCCTACTTGCTTATCAGGGACAGATTTGTTTCAGATCTAGTGGAGAGAACATTTCTTTCAAGGACATTCTGGAGGAGTTGTTTTTACAAGGCTAATCAACAATTGTAAAACTGAAGAAAAAAAGGACAAAATTATGTACCGAAATATGGAAAATAATAATGGCAAACTTTTCACAATAACAAACCAAACAGCAACTGTTTACTCAAAGAATAATTTCTTTAATACATGGGATGCTTTTCAACACTGGGGACCAACCTATTTTGAACCATAATAATTGAGAAGCAGCAGTCTTTGCCATGGGTGAAAAAGGTGGCATTATACTTGTTTTAGGTAGCTAATTCATATGACTGTCTGGTATGTCCCCACTGCACAATGCTGTGTGATACGGAGACAGCTGAGCTAGTCCCAAATGCACTAGTCTTGCTGTCAGAAGTGAGGTAGCTGGAGATCTATGCAGGTGCATTTGTTCTAGTTTTCACTTTTCAGTCATCTGCAATGCAGACATGCTTTTTGAATCATGGAACAAAGTGTTCTACCTCCTTGCTTCCAGCTAACGTTATCAGAGAATAACTTTACGAATATTCTGTGAACTGTGTTCATGCCATTTTTTAACAAATTTCTGGTGCTCTACTCCAAGGAACAACTTTCTGTCGGAAAAGCAAACTCTAGAAGATGAGTTTTTTAAAAATAAAGCAATGCCAAACTGTATGTTAGATGAATGTTGCATTATACTCTGTGTGCCAATGAAAGCCACAGAGAATGCAAATGTACCAACATAATCTAGGTCTTTCCATGCTGCAGTCCAATATTTGAGGGTTTTTAAGGCTATCTTACAATTGTAAAAGCATCTGAGTAAGTACATCACAAAAACATTAAACTAGCATATCATTATTCAACTTACAATTTTCTTGTAGGCTGCACGTTTTTGTTGAACTCAATTGTGTAGGAAGCTGTAAATTTCATATGGGTGCATTTGATTTAATTAATTGCCTTGATGCATTTGTATCTGTTCTGAATGTCAGGCCAGAGTGTCACCTGGTCTAAAACAACAGTCTTCTGTCCCATCCAAAGGAAGTACTTGAATTTGCAACCTCTGAGGAAAAAAGAGCTCTGTCTGCATAAGCAATATCTATATAGAAATCAAGAACCCAAATTCAAATGATTGGTGAAAACTCGATTATGAAAAGAAATCATGGTTTATACTGCACAGTCTGAGTGTCTTCACTTGATCATGTAGTTGGTGACTTCATGCTTCTTGTAACCTATATCAGACTAAAAAGGAAAGCCATTTATGGCAGCTATAAATCCAACTGTCAGCTCTTTAAGAACGGGTTTTTACATTTTTTTGCTTTTTTATGATTTCCTGAGGTGTCATGAAAACTTTTTTTACTGTAGCCAAAGTCTTGTTTTGCATTTTCCATGGTGTTCATAAAAACAGGCTGAATAATTAATATACAAATTTAAAATACAGAGTGAGACTTTCTGAAAGTAATTGTATCCTCTCTTCTTGTTACAAGATGCAATATTATGAGAATTTCCCTGGGTTTCTAGTAAATCATGTTATTCTTAAAATTTGGCTCACTAAACCTGCCTTACAATAGGTGTTGTGTGTGCATTGCCATGGTATCCACCAGAACTTCAGCTACACCATGCTTAACTGCAACATGGAAGTGCTGAACACAGCATTGGACATACTGTGTATTAGAAGATCATTGAACAGGCACAGGCTGACTTTACATAAAATGAACCAAACAAGTCAGAGATGCATTGGATTTACTCCACCTGCTCTGCACAGCAAACTGTAAAACATCATCTGTTGCGCAGGCTCAGGCCAGCACTCAGGCAAAGCTGCACCCACCCTGCTCTGCCTGGATGCACTGTGGTGCAGCTTTAGGTTCTGGTTTTGCAGTGAAAAGAACCTGTCATGGACTGTGTTGAGCTTGTCTCCAAGATCTAAAGACAAGACATTTCTCAACTCTTGAATTTATTTCCACTTTGCTGCAACAGTAGCCTAGTTTGTTCTGCTCAGGGTACATGAGAAGCTTGTTGGAAGCTATCTCTGATTGGGGCAGGGACTAGTATATTTTAGAGCTATTATGTAAGTGAATTTTTATGAAGTTACTGTGTTAAACAGAAATCCTTGGTAGGACCATTTAGAGAATATGACATGATACGCGTATACATCTACATTGCTTTCTTTCATTAGCCAAGCTATTAGTGTTTCTCTCTCAATAGAAGAAAAAAAAGTTATAGTCTAGAAATGGTATGAACCAAACTCATATGGACCTTTAAAAATAACCTCTGCAATAAATGAATGCCCTTTCACTGGCTTCGTGCATATTCAAGTCCCAGTTAGAAGGTTAGTACTCCTAAACGTTACTTGTGCCATGCCACTTTTCATCAGGGGATTTCTTTTGACTTTGCCCCGTCTCATCTAGAACTAACTCTACATACACTTTGCTGTCAGTGTTAGTATATCAGCAACTAACAGCAGTTTCTGATAAGGCATTTCTTGATGATTATCTGCAAAATTTACAATTGTGTATTTTTACCATTAGAACTTCTGCATCATTATAGATTAGCAAGCTCAACAATGTTGAGATGATGATCTAAAAGGCTATAGAGCTGAGCAAGATGGATATTTTCCTGTAGTCAGTAAGCAAATTCATCTTTATGTCTGCTGCATTTGATGCTTATCGTATTTACATGTATAATATTTACGTTAATATTTAGCATATGCTCCTGATTCACATGAAGATCATGATGATTTAAATTTTCTGCACTTATGTGTTGCTAATGCATTTTGAGTATGGCAAGCTCTTGGTTTTCTTAGATGTAACTGATGCTGAGTTTATAGGGTCTGCAGCCAGCAGTGGCAGTGGTCACTGGTTTTTAACACTCACACACGTGCAGAGTGGAATTTTCTCTCTCCTCCTTGTAAATAGGCAAATACCTATTATAAGACATGAGAGTACCTATTTATTTCCTATTTGATCAGATTGTTTGTCCTAATAATTTAGATCTGAATTTTATTTTTAAGTAAATGCTCAATTAAGGTGTGCTGGAAGCAGCACAAGGACTTTCTCACTCGAACTAAGCAGTGTTATCTTCTGTGTGAGACCTCCCTGCACTTCTCCACATGCTGTCACAGGCAGTGTTTTTTCAATATGTTTTCCAGAAGATGGATCACTGAGATTATTCAGGGATGTCAACCTGGTTGTCACTGCACAGTGACACATGGTATTCTCCAGTGCCTGCTCAGGCTACCGCTGGCGTGTGAAGCTGCAGTTGGCATGGCAGAGGCTTCCCTAATTGCTTACAGGTGCTGCGCAAAGCCATCCTCACTGAGGCCTGTCAAAATTGAGCTATTCACAGCTGACACATTCTTCCTGGGCCTGTGGCTGATTTTTTTCTGGGTTTTTTTGTTTATTTTGTTTAGGGTTTTGTGTTTTTATCTCGCTTGTAGCCCATATTTGTATGCATTTTTTTTCTAGATAAGACACAAAAGAAGAAAAAGGCAGCCACTTTTAGATGGAGCCTAATCTGTTTATGAATGTTATTTCTACCATGTGCAAGAACAGAAAGCAGAGCAATTCTCTAAGCATATATCCTACAGCATGCCAGTGTAGCGTATTTCTCTGCTTATCTGGATCATGACAAATTACATTTCATACAAATGTTGAAATGTTCCTAGGAGACACAAATGATTATACCACTTGCTATGCAGAACCGTTAAATGTCTGGTTTGCTATGTAAGTAAACTTAGTATTTCAGCAGAACTGTTTTTCTTGTTTATTTCTCTTGTAGTCAGTAACTAAGTTCTCAGTCTGGAATGACTGAATGATGAAGTGGCAGTGGAAATTCGGTGTAGAGAAATGTTACAGGAATTCTGTAGGACCACGAACTCACTACCAATAAGATGTAACTCCCTGTACTTTTAAAATATGTTATAAATGAGAAGAAAAAACCAGAAAATAAAACAGAAAATAAAATTTTATTTGTATATAAATCCATGGTGTGTCGGAATCTTGAACAAAGTGTGCAATTTTGATCTTGCCAACTTAGAAAGATGCCATAGAATAGGAAAAGATTTAGAGAATAGCAATGAGGATGAACAAGTTATGGAGTGGTGCACGTATGTGGCAAGCAGACGAAGGTATTTTTGGAATGGTGAAAAACAGAGGTCCATAGACTCATAAGTGACCAGGGGAAGGTGGTTAGGGAATATCTGGAAATTAGTTACTAGCCCAAGAATACCTATGATTTCAACTAATACAACTGCTCTTTTGGAAGAACAGAAAACCTTAATAATGATATGTAAAGGATATAGAGTTTGTCTAGAATTTTCTGTTTAAATACACGAACAAACCTGAACTAATTTGGGTAAAATTTAATTTCAGCGAAGGGTTTTCAAACTACTGCAAAATTCTTCACAGACAGCAGATTCTTTTTGGGGGCATCAAGAGAAAAATTGCTTCTAGTTTCTTTACCTTCTTTGTGAGTAACATATCGACCTCTTAATAAATTTTGCCATCCACTTTGATAGTGTCTGGATTTCTCCCTTGAGTCCTTTCAGAGTGTGATATGAGGAGCTTTGTCTGTGCAGCTGTTATTGAACATTGAACTAGATGCTGAGCACTCTTTTTCCCACATTGTTCTGCATGATAATTATTCAGCATGATCTGTTACCTCCAATTCTGTCTCTAACACGGTAAGCACTGAGAAGGAGTGGAAAGGGTAGGGGCTAGAGGCTAGGCAGGAACTGCTCTACGTTTACCTGTTATAATAAATGAATAAGTACGTGACCAACGTCTAATCCCAAACATTAGCAGTCAAAAGGTAATCCATCCATTTAAGAATGTATGGATAGGCGTTTTTAAATAAAGTTTTGAATCACATTTACCTGGCAGGTCTCAAAGATAGGGATGAAATTCATTACTGTATAAGTGTGTAAGAATAATAGCTTGCTAGAGAAGATGCCAATTACGGTATGTGTTCTATAGCAAAATCATTCTTCATAAGACAGTTTGAGTTATAATATTATTTCACAGAAAAAATCAAATCAGGTCCCTGTATGTTTTCACCAGTAATGAGCTTCCTTTTATTTATTTCCTTTTTTCCTTTGAAATCACAAATAAATTAGAGCTATCAGTTGCAACCAGACTAGGATATCACAAGATCAAACATGGTTTAAGACTGAATATTGAATAAAGAGGACCTAATTTTTGAAAGTGCCCAAATGATGACCATTAAACATCAATTTATTTTCTCACCCACCTTATCTTTCGCATTCTACACATGGGGGTGCAGAGTTCTCTTCTTTCCTCTTTTCTTCTCTTTTTTTTATTGTTTATTAGTCAACCAAATTCCCCAAAGACAGTCTTTCCCCACAAATATGCAATTTCTCAGGGCTCAATTAACCACAGGAGGAAGACTCCTGTCCATAGTAGAAATAATAAATTAATAAAAATTGTTTAATTAAACTTCAGATGAGGGTAACATAGTTCAGGGAATTTGCAGGATTTTTTTCATGGTGTTTACTATTTGGATGAAACATTTGCATTTAATTTCACCTGTATTTAATTTTCTGCTTCATAAGAAGAGTATGGTGAAGAAGAATTAAGGATAGCTTCCACATTTTTATTCAACCTTGTAAAAGTAGTAGTATTTTTTTCTGTGTGCATCACTAAATTAAATAAATCCACAGAACACACAAAAAAGTAATATTCAGTCAGCATAAAGCACATTTTTCTATAAACCAATTGCACTCAACTAATTTACATAAAGATAAAAGATCACTTTTCCTGAATTAAGGAGAGGGAAATAATCTTTCCTTTGAGAATCTAATTAAATCACGAGATACCTCGATTTTCATCTACATAGCTTGATATATCAAATATTTTTAAAAAGTAATAAACGTCCAGAAATGTGTCTTAGTTCTGGAATGTGAAAATCCTCCTTATATGTATTTTGATAGAAATATAGAGGAGAAAGCTACAACAATGAAGAAGGACCATATTAAAGTAATAAGTGTGCAAGCAAAGGGGGACGTGTGTGTACAGACACTTCTGCCTTTGGGCATAATGAAGGCCAGGTGACTGCTGAGCACCTTTCCGAACTTGATTTTTCTGGACCTGTGAGTGCAGGTCCCAGACTGGCACGGTGATAATGTGGCCACTGCGTTCTGCAGTTCTGCAGCCATAGTGTGCAGCCTTTCCCTTGGTGGATTCTTGGATATTTTTCAGTGGAAACACAGCCCACAGTTGGATGGGTTTGAGTCCCTTCCTCACAGGCTTGTGTTTTTATCTTTCCTTAATGTAGTTCTGCCTCAGTGTAGTTGGAAAGACAGACTGGGTGATATAGAACCAGATTCTGGATACATACAGCTAATTTTCTGTACTCGGGAGGCATCCCTCCTTCTATACCTTACTGTAGTTCCTGTGCCAGCCACTTGCCAGAAGCCATTATGCTGTAAGGATGGAGATACTCACTAAAAATGCTGGCTAGCAACTGATTCATATTCTCCATGGCCCCAGAATTTCTCGGTTTGGATATTGGCAGCAAGGCAAAACCTATCTCTAGGAAGTAGATTTTCTTCTGTATGCAGCAGAACCAAAAATAAAAAGCCTTTATTTGTGTAGACTGTGCATGTAGCAGGCATGCTATTTTTTTCCTGAGTTTTTAATAAAAAACATGATATATTAAGGAAAAAGATTGAATGAAGACATCAACAGTAAATATTTTTGTTCAAATTCTCCTTTTCATATAAAACTCATAGAAATTTGCCTCTATTTACTGCAAGAAAAAGGGGCAAGTTCCAGAATGAAACTGCAAGGATTATTTTATTCAATTTGGTGGAAAATATTGATTTTTTTTTTCACAATACTTCTTCATTCTAGCATTGACTGTTACAGATAGGTGGATAAGCAGAGAAACAGTTCTCTCAAATGTGTGTTAGAAGTGACTGCCATTTCAAAGACATTCTCTCTGTATATTGCTAACCATGAATGCTAAAAATAAGCTTTAATCTCTATCTCTGATTTTCCTATAGACTGCTACGCAGCCAACATGTTGTCAAAGCTTCAAAACCTGCAGATAGTCGTCTGGTTCTCTGGCATGCCAGTGAAGGAGAAAATAAATCTCTGAATACTGAGATGACACTTTCATCAAATACTTGTTTATGGTAATGTTCAGATAAATAATCTCTTCTAATAAGTCATCATCTTTCATCTTCAGACTACTGTGAAGCTCGTTATATACAAATTCTATTGAACTACATTGCTGAGAAATAAATTCTAGCAGTTTTTTTTTTAATGTGAACTCCAAGTTACCTTTCTGCTAGTGCCATCAGCCTGTCTAGTACCGAAAAAAAAAATTGTCTATCAGATCAAGTGTTATTCTCCTTTGAAAGAAAACTGATAGGGTTTGCTGTTGTTTTTTAAACCATGCACAGTGTCAGGAGTTTCATGGACCTTTTATTTCAGGGAAGGGAAGAGTGGGCATTTTGAGAACTTCAATTAATTGATTTTGCAATCATTCTTCAGTGAGGTGTTGCTAGCAGCTTCACTCTGGTGTGTTTTTAACACTGTTTCTACAGTTACAGATGATAAAGCAAATGAAAGACCATGGAAAATAACAGAAAACTTGATTTAACAAGTTTTGACTGATACATGATCTTTCTGAGAACTTGACATGAAAAACACATTTAATTTTCTACCAGTGTTTATAACTCTTGTTAGATTTCTAATGAGCTGAACAAGATTTAAGGAATAACAGAAGAAAATAATTTTAAAAAATCTGTTTTCTTCTCCCATGGCTGACTTTCATCTTTCTCCATTTCTGGTATCAGTGTATTTTGATTAGTTTCAATGGCATGTAATTCATTGATACACTTCAAATAGGTTAAATAGTTATATGTTGTAGTGTTCATGAAATTACATATGGAATATCCAATTTGTTAGTGACTATTTATCTTAGCCTCAGCTGCAGCATTTATTGTTCAGCCTCTTATTCTTGGACTTCAACTGTGATACACAGGCTTTTGTTAAATGTATATATTAAGTTTCTGAGTGTTTAATAATATTGACAAAGCCATTTGGGTGGCAAGAAATCCATTACAGCATGACAAACAGAAAAGCCTGCATACCAAAAAATGAATGGCCAGAATATATAGGACAAGAAAAACTCCTCAATGTTTCTCAAACTGTGTATTATTTTACACTAATAATATTAACAGACACAAAATGAGAGTAGAACTAGAGCTTATTTTGTGCAGAAAAAATCAACAATGCTTTGTGGGCCATCTGCTAAATCTAGTTGTTTTAGAACAATGAAAAATCCAGTCTTTTTAATGTGCAGATTTTGATTCAGTCTCTGCCTTCTAAATTTATACGTGCATTTTAGAGATGGAGGAAATACTTAAGTAGTGCTTATAGGCCTCTGGACTTGAGCCTTGAAGGCACTTTATCCTCCGTACTGAAAATACACAGATGGACTGAAACACCTGATAAGCAGCTGTGAGTGCATCTGTCCTCTTCGAAATTTGTTCAGCTCATCCACTTATTAGTGGTGTCCAAGTATGAGTTTCCTTTTATTGGAAACACATAATTTCTAATTACAGGTTGGTTTTCTGGGCTTTCTACTCACTGTAAGCATAAAGTATTTATAGGCACTTGGTAGATGAAGTCCTCTTATATCAGTTGCCCACAACCACCAAATAATAATCATATGCTTAGAACTAGAAGATTATCATTTAGACAGAAAAACCAGATTCTCAGGAGTAAAGAAATGCCAGTTTTAGTATCATCCAACCAAATCTTCCTCTCCTTACTGGCCATCTGTTTCAGCCCTTGTGCAAAGTCAAGCAGAGTCCAGCTTGCACAGTGAAGCAAAAAAACTTCAGTTGCCACTATTTTAACATGATTTGCTTAGATTTGTGTGGGTTTTCTAAGAGAAAAAAGGTAATCACATGTTTTAATGTTAAACAATGTTAAGAATAACAGCCGTGAAGATTTAGAGCTTGCTTTGACTTAATAAGTACCCAATCAACGCTTGAACTATGGAATGGACCTCATAGCCACGTAGACTTATTCTGGTCTCCCTGCTCCAACGCCGGTTTCTGCAGCTATTTTAAGTGCAAAGTCTCAGCTATTTAGGTGGCTGTTTCGAGTGGCCTTAACTTGGCAAAATATTCCAAAAAGCACAAGCAACAGAAGTAAAACACCATTCCCCCCTCCCCTTAAAGCATCCTGCAAAATCTCAGTGAAATTGCATAGAATAAATTTAAAGACAAGTTGCCACAAGTTGATAATTTCTACCTGCTGAATTTTAAAGACTAGCAAAAGCATTGACTTTCAGTACAATTAAAGTTTCCTGCAGAATCCTCTGCAGTGGAAACTATCAAGCAATCAAAACCTGCTACCAAGTATACTTTACAATAAAAGGAAATGATTAATACTTATGACTGAATTGAGAAAATGGTATCCAAATATAGAGAATTAAATTAAAATTCTGTAAAATGAGGGCTGGCAGTGTCAACCTTTGAAGACGATATTATTTTTAAGTTCTTTGAAGTTTAAAACTAGTTCTTTGTATGTTTGTGATCTTCCTCCTAGTGGTATATTGTAATGGTGGTACACAGGATTAAATGGCAGACTTGATTCAGAGCCCTTGCTTTTGATTCACCTTTCAACTTCTACATACACCCATATAAAATCTCGGAAATGTCACTGTCCTTTATTTCATAGCACGTGTGGACCTTGTTATGGCCAGGACTCCATTGTGCTAAGCTGTGTACAAACACACAGCACCAAAAAGTGACTTCTCTGTAGAGATTTTCTACTTTTACTGTATGTTGTGTTTGTCTCTGCAATAACTGAGTGCCTTCCAGTAGTGCACTGAGCAATGCGACTACCATCTGGCATGTGTTTGTTCGCTCGCTCTCTCCCTGGGGGGAGAAGTGTGTGCAGTGGAGTGTTATGTTTCTCAATTTTTTTACATAGATACTGACACGTGCTGATATATGTGCTTACACTAGAAATGGCAAGGTCAAAAACTGTGCCTTACACTTGGAGTGGAAAATGGTGATGTTTAGGATGTTCTTTAGTTAATTCTACATTTGCAGGGTCTTGAGAAAGATCTCCCTGTTGCATAAGAAAATGTTGCATTTTAGGCTTAATGCAGTATTTTCCTATCTTGCATAGCCTCTAGTCATCCTCTGTCTTTAGTAAGGAGCTGCCAGGGGCTTCCTTCCCTTTCTCCAGATGGTGTTGGGAGCTGAAGGAAAGAAAAGGGAAAAGGAAAAGTTAAATTTAAAAGTGTTCATGCTCACAGAAACGAAATCTGTTCTTCCTGAGTCTTGGACAACTCATGACACAAAAAATTCTCCACTCATTCACATCCTGTGCAATCCCATCTAAGACAAGATGCTGTTCCATGTCTAAATACACCAGCATTTGGTCACTGCAAATGCATTAGTTCTTCCGAAACTTTGAATTAAATATAAACTTACTTCTTTGGTATTTGATGAAACAAAACAAAATAGAAAAGATTTCATCATTGTTCACAAACAGGCCCAGAAGGGAGATAATAATTATTGAAAAATGAGTGGTGTGAAGTGTGAAATTTTTTTAATGTCCCAGAATCATACATATAAAGACAGTCTGTTATACTGTAGCATTAGCCTAGCTGAAATGACAGGGAAGAGTATTTCTGACAAGATAAGCATCTTCTGTTTCTTTAGTTATTTTATAACCCAGACAGGTGTCATGTGAAATATGTGTACTTATGCTTGAAATGGGTAAGAAACCTACTGCTTAAGTATTTTTTTCCAAAGGGAATTTCCAGAAGACTTCTGGAGAAGTCAACATAAGTTCACTTGTAATCGTTCAGGAGCCTCCGGATGTGCTGTAATCAAATGATCTCTTCCTCATGGGTATTCTAAGTGTATGGGATCTCTATCAGTTCCCTACCGTTTTTCCTTTGTACTTGTTTATTACTGCTCCACAGCCTTTCTGTGGAAGCTGTATATTTAGCAATTCCTCTTAGAACATATTTTTCCTCTGTAGATTGATTGTTTATTAATGTAGCAGCAGAAATTGGTGATTAAACCATTATTAACAATTTGGAAGTGGAGTCATTCTGATAAAAAAGTATGATACAAGGGGCAGAGCAGATAATTGGGAGACAAGACTCTAAAATTCCATCCTGAAGTCTGCCAGTAAATTTCTATGTGGTTTTAAACACATTAGCTTCTCTGTAGCTGAGTTTACTCATCTGTACATAAACACATAACCTGTCTAACAGAGTTACTACAGCATTTATTTTTTAATTAAACACTTGCTCATTTTGGTTTCTGTAAATGAAGGTTTTCTCTTAAATCTTTGCTAGGCTTTTAGAAAGCAAATTAATTTGGAATAATTTTAACAATACTTATGTTGCTCATGATATAAGCTAGTAGCTCCACCTTTCAAAGGTCATAAAAAGTGCCTTCGGTTTGCTGTCAATTTAAACTTATTTTCGAATTGTTACATAAAGCTCTTCTTTTTCAACAGTGATGCTTCAGATTTTCATCTGCTCTTGTAGTTAGTGATGAGATAAACTACAAAAAACATTAAGAACTTTCCCTAGGTCACAGAATATACAGTTTCCCATAAACTTTTCTATGAATTACACAAGATGATCCTTAATACAAATTAAATCCCAGAAATTAGCTTTAGGGGTTTTTTTTTAAACATATTTTTATTAAACATGAAATTGCTTTTATAAGTGGATGGCTTCTTACTTCTGCTATGGAAATCAGGTTATTTTCAATTACACATGGAAAGCTGTATTTCATAATACTGTTTATAAGTATTGTTATCTTCTCTGTATCCTCTAATTCAGGTGGTTATGCCAGAGCAGTTGTGCATCCTCCTAAAAGTTTTTTGTTCTCTTTTATTAATCCTACTATGGATGTTTGTTTTTTTTAAATATAGTTTTGTCATGTGTATTTTGCCTCATGCTCTGGTCATGATATTTGTCACAGGACTAATGGATTCTGCTCCTTACCCTGATTCATCTGGATGCATTAGGAAATAATGTAGGGCTGTCCTGGTTCCAGCTCACAGAGACTTCATTTTCTTCACAGTAGCTAGTATGGGGCTGTGTTTTGGATGAGTGATGCAAACAGTGTTGATAACAGAGAGATGTTTTTGTTATATAGACGTGTTTTTATTGTTGCTGAGCAGGGCTTGCACAGAGCCAAGGCCTTTTCTGTGTCTCGCACCACCCCTCCAGCGAGTTGGCTGGAGTTGCGCGAGAAATTGGGAGGGGACAGACAGGACAGCTGACCCCAGCTGACCAAAGGGATATTCCATACCATGTGGCGTCATGTTCAGTTTATAAGGGCCTTGGGAAGAGAAAGAGAGGGAGCGGCAGCGTTTGGAGTGATGGCGTTTGTCTTCCCAAGTAACCATTATGCGTGATGGAGCTCTGCTGCCCTGGGGATGGCTGAACCCCTGCCTGCCGTGGGCAGTGGGGAATGGATTCCTGGCTTTGCTTTGCTTGTGTGCACAGCTCTTTTTTTTATCTATTAAACTATTTATATCTAAACCTACGAGTTTTCTCACTTTCACTCTTCTGATTCTCTCCCCCATCCCAATGGGGGGGAGTGAGAGAGTGGCTGCGTGGGGCTCAGCTGCTGGCTGGGGTAAATCGAGGGCTTAACTAGACTAATGCCCCTTTCACATGGTAAACTACAAAGGCATGCCTTTATGTACACTGGTAGAGTCAGCGCTTTGCCGGTAAGTCCCGTTTCAGTGCTTGAAACTGGCTGTCCCTCTTCTAGTAAGTGCAACATAAAGGGAAATATGTCATCTGTATGCTACACAGGTTTGCAGTAAGAAGCTACATACTTCTGAAACTATCTTTCAAATCTGTAAGCGCCACATACAAGTTTGTATACCAATTGCAAAATTCTGTGTAGTAGTGGTCTGCTCTGAGGCCCCACCATCTGTTCTCTCTTTTTGGGTCCTAATCCATCATCTTCTTCCTAAGCGTATTGCACTGGAGACTTTAATTTCCTTAGCTGTTGGCTACCAGTCACACTCTTTTATGCCAAAAGACCGTATTAGGAACATTGTTTGTTTCTTGGATATGCAAGGATCCAGCACAAGAGAACATTTACTTAGCACATGCTAGAGCCTTATGGTGCTTCTTCAGGCTTAAATAAGGCCTATCTAGAAACCAGGCATCTCTCTTCCTGGGCAAGTGCTCTCTTTATTACATGTATTGAATAAGAAATGGGCACTACTTTTGAGTCCAGCTATGTTGTAACACAAGTGCCTATCAACATTGGTATTTGTATCACTCTTTGAGCACACCTATAAAACCAGGCCTTCAGGACAGTGAAGCCAGGAGAAAGTTAGGGTGGATGTTATTACATTTGTAAGTAGACATCTAAAAATATTTGGGAAGTCATGACTTAGAATTGCCTGTTTCTCTTTAGTGACTCTGAAGAGAGCCAAGTGAAATAGTTCATGTGTCTTCCTTACAGGCAAGGAGAACATCTTCTCTCTCTGGCTTTGGAAAGCAGGTTTTGTTCACTCAGCTCCGAAAGTTTTCATAATCATGGCACTTTCATCTTCAGAAAGTTTGGCTGACCCTCTGGTACCCAACAAATTAGATGTGGGGAGGGAATTGATTTCTACACCTGAAATATAGAGGTCCATCAAGAGATGTACTTAAACTCTCTTTCAAAGAAACCTGGGTAATTCAATGACAGTCACAGTAGGTCTGGTCTTAAATTTGTGTGCAATAGTACTGATCTGGTAGAGAATGGTGGCTTAAAGACACACATTTCAGCTGGATGAAAAAGTGAAGATTATAAAGCAATTTCATTCTAAGTAGGGTCATCTGAAGTTTATGACGGCAGAAGGTGCAGGAGAGAGATGACAAAATGCTGAGCTTCTTACGCTGGTTCAGTGTTTCATTATGTGCACCAGCAATCCTGAGACTACCATTTCCCAACATATTCCAGCACCTTCCAGGAAAAGTGCTCCTCAGATGTTGCTCATCATTTTAAAAACAAAATAATTCTCTTTTTAAAGTTTTACAGAATTCTATGTATTTATAATTTTATACACATTTATAAAATGCTAGATAAATTTTCAGCTGGTTCTTTAGATGTATCATATCTGGGCATTACTAACTCACAACAGAGATGGGACATCTTTATTCTAATGAAAGTGTTACCAAAACCATGGAATGATGCTGCCAGCTATGCCATTTCCAGCATAAACATGGTCTTCTTTTGAAATTAATGAAAACCTTTCCTAATACAATTACACTTGTGGAAACATTTGTCAGACAGGACACAAGCCAATTAGAGATTTCTTTATGATGATCCATTATAGTTCATTCAAAATCAGCTATAAATATTACCAAACAGTTCCATTCAAACTGTTATCTGCTACTGTCAGTCTAGGTCTTTCACAGATTAATTTTATCAGAATAAAGAGCTGGCAGCACTTCTTTAAGCAACTACGTAAGTCAGGGTTATAGTCTTCAATTTCCAATGTCTTCCCATACTCTTAATATCTGCTGGATGAAAACTGTTACTTAATTCATTTGGCACTTTTATCCACTTTCACTCTTGAAGGTCATAAATGGGGATTGAGTTCTTTTAAGCTAGACAAGATAATACTCAGTATCTAGCGTGGAAAGGCTGAAAAAGATGTATGTGAGCTTTATTTTTTAAAAAAAAAGAGTTCCCAATTTGTTACAAATACTTGAGTGTGAAGGAAGGATCTGACTAGGGATGTAACTGAGGTTAAGAGCTCTATTGTGTTCAGCACTTATAGTAATGATTAGATAAACTACCACTCTTTTCAACTTTTTTTAGGAATGCCTAGTAACTCAGGAGGGAAATGATCAGCCACTGATGGCCTTTAAATGAACTCCAAAGTGCTATCAAGCCTTATATGCTCTACAGAATGCAATCATTCATAGTAGTCATTGTCCTCAGGTTTTACAACTGAATTCAGTGTGTTAACTATATTTTTTTTGTTTTCTATCTTTCTGCACAATGCTACTAAAGACCAGCATGCCATAGGGTAGCTGTGTTTGTGTTCCCCTGAGAGGTCTGATGCTGTGAGTGTTATTAGGGATAAATATCAGTAGGATATTTAGGATATTACCAACCTTAATGATTCTATTCTATTCTATTCTATTCTATTCTATTCTATTCTATTCTATTCTATTCTATTCTATTCTATTCTATTCTAAATACTGGTAGGATGAGGACTGTCACTAAGTTTACTTGTGGTCTTTTTCTGTTGGCAAAGGTATGTGCTGCAGTCTGCCTATTATAGAAGAACGCCCCTATGTAACTCCTTTACCAGGAACTGGTGTGCCTCTTCTATTTCTTCATAGACGCATCTTCTCTTTTGTCCAGAAGTATGCATTTTGTCCACCATGCCATCAGTTTTTCTGATTGGAAGCCACTCTTCCTTTCCTTTATTTGAAGTCAAGGCAATGTAAAGAAAGAAATGGAAAAGTCCTGACACCAGACATATGGAGTAGGGCCAAGTATTAAAGCAAGAGAGTCAGGAGAAACTAGTGTTCCTCCCTCTTCTGCCATTTCTAGCCCTTTCCCCCTACATCCATAATTTCTCAGCTAAACAATACATGGGCATGAGTCCAAGCCACCAGGTTGAAAGTGAGTTGCCCTGGGTGCAGAGGATGGGGTGGTCAAGTTTGTAGGTAGAATTGATTTTTAACATTCACCAAATTTGCCTGATTTGTTGCCAGCACAGGTCTGATGAAAGGAGGAAAAAAGAAGAGAAGGCCTTGATGGTAACTAGTCATTCGTCAAAGAATAATGTTTTTTTTCCATATTGTTTATATGTTTTAGTCATTGGATTCAAATAACTGAACATAACTTTTAAAACTGTCTGAGCCCTTGTATCTTCTGTACTGCTTTGTGCTCACTCTGCCTCCGCAAAGGTTGCACTTGTTGCTGTTTTGTGGCCCAAACTAGAGTCCTGAAGTCTGTATATAAGGATTAATTTTAGGAGATGTGGATTTGTTAGGCTGAGGAGGGAAATGAATTTGCCTTTCTGATCTACTGTTTTAAAAAAAACACAACATAGTATAAATGGTACACACTATCACACTTGTTTAGGAGTCCAGAGTGGTGGCATCTCTCTCTTTTTTTTAAGAATAGACAAACGTTATGCGGGACTGAATGGGGCATGGCCGACGTTTGTTTGAAAGGCAGGATGTGTTGCATCCCACTAGTGGATCTGGCAGGGTGTTTGAAGGAGGTCAGCAGACCACTGTGAAGGCATGCTTGATGGTATGTCTTCTCTCATACAAAGGGCCTGCAGTCATATGGAGGTGAATCTGTACTTTCATGCTAGAAGCCTCTGTGCATACCTTCCTCATGTCTTCTCTATATTGGTGTTCCATCTCCTTGAGGGTGATATCAATGCACCGAAACTGAAATATCACACATCATATCACAACAAACTGGTTACAAAAATCTAGTGACTGTGCAGTTAACAGTCAGAGACAGGGAAGGCAGGTAGTGAGCAGGTACTTGTGAACTGTACTTTTGCATAGTGACTTGAAACTCTATTTAGTGTTACCAACCACTCCAACTAATTAAGGAATTAGTTCTTTTTCATAGGATTGGTTAGGCTAATTTTCAGCTACCTATAAACAATAAATAATATTCAGTTCTACAGAGACATGTCTTTTACTGTTTGAGTAGTCTTATGACAACCTGTTAAGTGGGAGCTGAGTAATTGGGAGCTGAGAAAATCCTATGGTGACAGTAGAAAATTATATGATTTAAAAGAAGCTTATGAAAAGCCAAGGAAAAAAAGGCAATAGGTTTAATATCCTTCAAGCATAGTTGCAAGGAACAATTCTGCTCACTGAGCTGGTCCAAGGAGCTCAGAGTAGAGTTCTGGCAGTGCGGCTGGGAAATGGACATTTCAGATATTGCAGTTTGACCCAGGTTACAAAAAAAGAAACTACCCATAAGTAAGTAAGTAAATAAATTTTAAAAAAGAGAATTATTTAAACTAGAGAAATAGTCTCTGGTTTACATTTTACTGCACTTAAGTATGTCTCAGTTCTCAGATCTCTGAAACTGGTGATTTATTTCTACTTAGCCTTAGTAGAAAGTGTCCATTACTAAAACATTAACAGAAACTATTTTAAAGTGTGTATAGATGCACATATAAATGCATATAAAGGAATAAATTTAAACTTCAATTTCTAGAAATTCTACACTTACTACACTTGTAGTAAGAGCTACCAGTTGGCAGATCATATAGTATAGTATTTCTGTAAAGCAGCATGTAACCCTGCATGAGGTATAGTCGTGGATGCGAGTAGTATGTTCTTAAACTACTGCACAATAGAATCTCATTTTTTCATGAAGGAAGTATTGAGAAAGTAATGAAAACTCTTTCCTCATGGGCTCAGCCAAGTCCCTCCACACTGAATAAAGGTTTCACTTTCTTCTGGGGATAAGAGTCAAGTAGATTCCCAGAGCTGTTTCTTGTTGGAGCAATTATTGCCAGAGCTTGCCATCAATGTCTTAGTACCTGGGACTGGTGTCACAGCGGTAACTGCTCTTTTTATGTGCTAATTCATGTTTGACTAGTATAGCATTTGCAGCTGACTATCTTTTCTTGTCAACAGGTGATTCCATTGCACTATCCGTCAGTTTGTTCTCCAAATGGTAACTGCATAACTAGCAGAATGTACTTACCTAATATTGGGCAATAATTATAGAGAACTGAACCCTCTTTATACAGTTTTAATACAGCCAAATACAGTAGCTGCAAAGTGAAACATATGTATATCTGTAACATGGAGATCTGTGTGTTCTAAGTCAGGCATTTGCTATTTACAACCAATTTGTTGAATGCAAGAATCAATATTTAATCAGAACCTCAAAGAGTCTATCTACAAGTTTCAGAAATCATGATCTAGTTTCAAAAAATGCAATTTGATGCCCTCTGACACTTCAGAAAGTAGGAAATACTGCACACAACCTGGGCTGTCAGATGAGAAAAACAGGAAGTCTGATTAGTTGGTCGTGCTGCTGAAATGCTGACTTGAATAATACATCCACCAGCTTTTTCTCCTTTCCAAGGAAATGGAATAAATACCTAATCTGTCTGGATCTTGTTTTCAGGTCTCCAGTATCTGTGTGCTGGATCAGCATACCACAGCATTTGGCTGCCTGAGGAAACTGTCCCAGAAACAGGAGAGCCCCAAATTAACTCCCAGCTTGGTTGCTGGCTTCTCCTCTTCGTACCACTCACTCCCCTCCCTGTGCCAATTCTCCCATACCACTAAAGGTCACCAGGCATCTGACAATGTAGATATGGGATGTAGGTGTCTTTCACTCCTCACATCTGTAAAACCATTTGCAATAATTCCCTGCAGGATGTTTTTCTTTCCTGGGTAGCTCAAGTAGTGCCAATTCCTATGCCCTGTTGTTCCTCTGCACAGAAATGAGAGAGCTTTATGTCTCCAGTGCTGCAGAAACCTTCCTGTTGAGAGGAGCGCTTGCAAGGCAGCAATTGAAATTCCTCAGCAGTTGTGCTGATTCTGCGCTGAAGGCTGAGCTGTGTTGATTTCATCAAGGCCTGCTTCACACTCATAAGCACTCAGTGATGTTTTTCGCTACATGGGACATGACAGGGTTTTTTGCTTTGATTGGATTAGTGTCTGGTTGGTGGTTACAGTCTACGAGCAGCCCTAATTCTTTCAAAAGCATCTTCTAAAAAATATGGTTAGAAATTGGACCAAACAAGACACAGATCTTAAAATGCTGGGTGAAAGAAAGGTCAGAGTAGCCTGAAACCTGAACGATAAGTATTTAACATCCAACTGTGATCTCTGTTGTCATGCAGCTTGTCAGTGAGGAAGTTTGGTTTAAGACATCTATGCATTGCAGAGGATGTATTTACTTATATGCAGTGGATAGAAGTAGGTACTGATCATTGGGGATTTGGGGGGTGTGTGTGTGTGTTTTTTAATTTAATTTGCAAAATTTGAGGGGAACAAGCGATGATTCTTTTGCTGTGCCCCTGGGCAAGCCTGAGGAGCTGTGCATGCACTGGCTGCACCCATGCTGGGGTGGAAGGAGGTGGGAGAGGGTGTTAGTGGTGGAGAATAAAATAGAGACGTGGTAAAGGGTATGAGAATGAATGTGAGAGCTGAGATGCTGAAGAAGAAAGCCAAGGAAATGAAAGATCAAGCTGACCAGGGAAAAGGACCAGGATGAGTGGGATGAACACAAGTAACCAGGTCAGATGGTCAGAAGGTAAGTAGAGGGTGATTTCAAGTGTGAGATTTTCAAACAAATTTCAAAATTTGGTTACCATGCCAAGCTGTGGAAAGCTGATCTGATAGGTCACTGTCACTTCAAGTCTTATGAGGAGAGGCTGAGGGAACTGGGATTGTTTAGTCTGGAGAAGAGGAGACTCAGGGGAGATCTTATTGCCCTCTACAACTATCTGAAAGGAAGTTGTGGTGAGCTGGAAGTCAGCCTCTTCTCACAGATAACTAGCGACAGGACAAGGGGGAACAGCTGCAAGTTGCGCCAGAGGAGGTTTAGGTTGGAGATGAGGAGAAATTTCTTCTCGGAAAGGGTGGTCGGGCATCGGAACAGGTTGCCCAGGGAGGTGGTGGAGTCACCATCCCTGGGTGTGTTTAAAGAAAGTTTGGATGTGGTACTTAGGGACATGGTTTAGTGGGTAACAGGTAGTAGGGAGATGGTTGGACTAGATGATCCTTAAGGTTTCTTCCAACCTTAATGATTCTATGATTCAAGCAGCAGGTTACATCCTTTTGTCTCTCTCCTTCTCCCCATGGATTCTCTGTCCATCTCTGCCATGTGCTACTGCCACTCATGATTTCTCTGATGCTCACTGGTCCTCTCTGTGGCTGCTCACAAAAATGACAGAAAAATAATCTAGAAAAATACAGAGTAGTTGTTAAGATGGGTTCTGCTTCTTTGGTTGGACCTGATGATCTTAGAGGTCTTTTCTAACCTTAAAGATCATATGAATCTATGATTCTATGATTCTGCTGCAGAAGGTTTCAGTCAGTGTCTTAGCTGGTTCAGGGGAAGAAATACCTGGAATAGGGATGAGGAGTGAGAGAGTGAAGAATCAGGCAAGGATGGGATGGGATGGGATGGGATGGGATAG
>VWZZ01005954.1:66610-85539 GCA_013399095.1 Psophia crepitans
GGTGGGGTGGGATGAGATGGGATGAGGTAGTGTTGAGCGTGGTGAGATGGGAGCAACTCTTCTCTCTTTTTGCTGACAGTAAGCCATGTGATAGTCAGCCACTTGTAGAGATGCAGCCTGAATCTAACTCATGCTTCAAAATAATATGTAGGAGAGCTGGGTCCCACACTTTTGTATTTAATGTTAAACATGAAAGCAATATGAAAAACACCAGCAGAAATCACAGACCTTGGCATTGCTACCGTATTTGCAGACGCAGTCTGTGGTAGGGAAAGAGTGTTTTCCTGTGAGATGGTGCTGGTAGCTGTTCAGCAGAGTTCAAAAAGACAAGGCATTGATGCTGTGAAAGGAGTCTATTTTTCTCTTTGTTTTCTTGCCTGCATTTCATTCCATCAGTAAATTCAGTGGATGCTTTTGCACTTGTTCAGATGAAATGTCTAAATCATTTGCCGCATACTTTCTCCTAGCAATTATCAGTATACAGGTCATAGAATCATAGAATTACTAAGGTTGGAAAGGACCTCTGAGATCATCAAGTCCAACCATCAACCTAACACCACCATGCCTACTAAACTATGTCCTGGAGTGCCACATCTACACGTGTCTCCAGGGACAGTGATTCAACCACCTCTCTGGGCAGTCTGTTCCAATGCCTCACTACTCTTTCCGTGAAGAGGTTTTTCCTAATATCCAACCTAAACCTCCCCAACACAACTTGAGGTCATTCCTTCTTGTCTTGCCGCTTGTTACTTGGGAGAAGAGACCGACACCCTCCTCTCTACAACGTCCTGTCAGGTAGTTGTAGAGAGCGATCAGGTCTCCCCTCAGCCTCCTCTTCTCCAGACTAAACAACCCCAGTTCCCTCAGCCGCTCCTCATAAGATTTTTTTTCAAGTTCCTTCACCAGTTTTGTTGCCCTTCTCTGGACAGCAGCTCAATGTCCTTCTTGTAGTGAGGGGCCCAAAACTGGACACAGTACTTGAGGTGAGGCCTCACCAGAGCCAAGTACAGGGGGACAATCCTTTCCGTACTCTTGCTGGCCACGCCATTCCTGATGCAGGCCAGGATGCTGTTGGCTTTCTTGGTCACCTGGCCACACTGCCGGCTCATGTTGAGTCCTCTGTCAACCAGAATCCCCAGGTCCTTCTCTGCCATGCAGCCTTCCAGCCACTCCAACCCAAGCCTGTGTGCTGCCTGGGGTTGTTGTGGCCAAAGTGCAGGACCCAGCACTTGACCTTGTTAAACCTCATCCCGTTGGCCTTGGCCCATCGATCCAACCTGTCCAGATCTCTCTGAAGAGCCTTCCTACCCTCAAGCAAACGGACACTGCCTCCCAGTTTGGTGTCATCTGCAAACTTACTGAAGGTGCACTCTATCCCCTCGTCCAGGTTGTCAATAAAGATGTTGAACAACACCAGCCCCAAGACCGAGCCCTGGGGAACGCCGGTAGTGACCAACCGCCAACTAGATTTAACACCATTCACGACAACAAGGTCTGGACAAGGGCTTTCCCAGACATCAGTATTCTGTTACGCTGAGCTCTAAGCAAACCATTTTTCTCTCTGTGTGTGTATGTGTGTGTGATTTACTTGTTTGAATTACTTGAGTTTCTCCTTTGGATCTGGGTTCAAAGCTTTCCTGGTCTCAATCACGCACAACAAATTGGCTCCTGCTCATGCAAACCCCAAGGCAGAACTCTCAAACCTGTTTTCAGTTTTCAGTGAATCTTCATTAAGTGTGCTGAATTCTAAGCCTGTTGCTTGTCTACAATTAGGAGAGCTATCAGTGAAGCACAAATCAAGTAACCACAAATTATCTAATAGAAGTTGATTTGTCAGTTCTATACTAATATAAGGAAAAAAATTAAAATGTTTTGTTTGTATTTACACATCTCTGATGTGCCTAGCAGATTCCTCCAGGGCATGACAGCTTTTCTGTTTGGAAGTAGGACTGTATTAGACATTATATTCTGAGCAATTTATAGACATATTCACTGATGATCCATCACAGAAAAACTGCTTCTATTGTGGTATGGTAGCAATGGGATGCATCTCTGCTGGAACTCAAACCAGTTAAGTCACTAAAGGGTTGTGTTTATGATGGCACTGAGCAGGACACAAGGGCTGTAGAAATGAGGAGAGTTCCTGATGTGTAGGATCAGGTAGACAAGAATTTCTGAACCAGTTGAAGTTAAGCACATGAATTGCTTTACCATGTGTGGTTTGCCTTGTTTCTGTTCTTACCCTTGCACACATCTGCTGTCACTTGTGAATCTCAGTTATTTCTACATTTTCTGTATTCTTCCTGTAGCTAAAAAACCCACAACAATCTCTCAATCTCTGTTGCCAGCTAAAGGGGAAAAAAAAAATCAGTAATTAAAATGGGATGTAGACAGGTGGATAAGGAGAGGTTAGACACGGTACTGGAGGACATGGTTTAGTGGTTAATAGGTGGGGGGGGGACAGTTGGACTGGATGATCCTTGAGGTCTCTTCCAACCTTAATGATTCTATGATTCTATGATTCTATGTCTGTAGAAATGGCATCATTGGAGGTGATATTGAAATATAGTTTTAATTTATCAATGCTGGTGATTAATTAACTGTCACTGTTTCTATATTATTTCATTTTCTTCCATTTCTGTTCATGTAGTTGAGGTTTGAACTGCTTTTTATTTGCTGTTCTGTTGTGGTGGGTTAAAGCAAGAATAGCCATCACCATCCCTGTAGAACATAACCTTAAAATGGTTGAACAGATGAAAAAATAGTAAATGAGTAACTAGTATTTCAGCTGAGAAAAGAGCAGAAAATTCCTGTTAGAACATGCAGGATCACCACCTTTTGTGTTTAAATCTGCTTTCCACAATGACAGTAAATTCCCTCTGAAACTAAGGAAGCTACCTTTTCTTTTTCTAGTACAACGGAATTGATTTTCTGCATCTATGATGGTGACTTTTTGCTCAGTGTGTAGGGGCATGTTTCGGTTGTCAAGTCTGTTTGTTAGACTCTGGGCCACGTTCCGCTTTAAACAGCATTAAGGAAATCTGAGGTTATGCAAGTGAAATTAAACAGTTGTGAGATTTGAACAGAAATGCAAGTGTTTTTAAGGTTTGCACCTTGGATGACAAAATAATCATAAAGTTGGAGATCCTGTACCATTGATATGCTAGGAAAAGACCAGTTCTCACTGTGAACTTTATCCTTCTGACAGCAAATCTTTGGGATATACGTTTGCATAGGTGAGGTTTTTTGTGCACAGAATAACTTTTACTGGCTTATAAGTCTCTATGCTTGTGTCAAAGAAAAGCAGGTTAAAATAAAATATGAAAACCCAGGATAAATGCCTCTCATGCAATTGTTCTTTCAGCTGCGTCGCTTTCTCAAATGCAGTATTGAGGGACAAACCAAATGTCCTCAGTGGCCTAAGAGTGGTCTTTGACAGTAAAATTGGGTAATTTTGTGTTACAGAAGCAAAAGAGGAGCCTGGATCCAGTGTCCGTATATGAGGGAGATACAACGCTACTTTGTCCTGAATTTGTAAGGCATAAAAATCTTTTGAGGTATGAGCCCATTCTGCCACTGGAGGAGAATTCCTGCAGCTTTCCACCACTTTTATCATCTACTGCTTTCCCAGTAAACTATTCTAGAGTTAAGCAGGGAGTGTAATAGAGAGTCTAAAACCCTGTAAAAAGTCTACGAGTTTTCAGCTAAGTTTCTAGAGTGATATTCAAAGATACCAAGTAGGATACCTTTGTAAATACAGTATGCCATGGCATCAAGTTTTCTACAGTGGCGTGAGGGTTTTGCCTCATCATTTTCCTTAGCGCCTTATCTTGGCACATAGGGTAGGAACCAGACTTTTCCTCACTTATTGCTGCAGGAGATGATGGTACATGAAGTACAATGTGTCTTCCTTTAACTGTTTGTTTTGTCCTTGTCTGCACTTGAAACAAGAAGGAAGCTGGCAAAGAATAAGGGTTCGCAATGACACAACTCTTTCACTGACATACTCTTGGGGAATTGAATCATCTTATGATGAAGTTGTTATGTCACACTCCTTAGCCCTGTTTTTTTTTTTCATGTAAACAGGATAGGTAACTCACGGCAGCATCCCATCTCCCATTAAAGCCCATCCACCTGTTATGACTGCAAGCTGGTAGGGAGGAGGTTCTGCTTCAAACTAGACAGAATGGAGAGCCAAATCTCAGCCCTGAACCTCCTGGGAATTACTGCCTGAGGATTACTGCTCTGCATCCCAACACTTCTAAAAGTTAATTATAGTTGTTTTTAATTTTAAGTCTGTTATTCTAAGAACACTAAAGGGGGTAGCTGTCATTTTCTGTATGCATCTCTGACAGTTTGTCAAATGGTTTGTTTTTATGAACGGCAGTATGTTTGCTGTAGCAGAATTCATTACTACACTGGAAAAAATCAAACATTTCTCACAGGTTATGAAAGAAAAAACAATGCTAAACCCTTGAAATGTGTGTTTTCACCCGTTGCACAAAGGCAGCCAACTTAGTTTAGTTGAGGGTGGCCAATTGGCTTGGATGTGATCAACTTCTATCTGACCTACTTTGTCCAGAGTATTTTTTTCCTTCAAACTAATCTTTAAAATGTCAGTTCCTCAACATTACCAGTGCCATTAATGAATCCTTCCCAGCAGCAGTGCAGTCAAAGATTTTGTTGATGATGCTTTTTCTCAGGGCTCCCAGTGATTCACTGTCTAAAACGTTCTGATACCTGAACACATCACACCCAAAAACCCTCCCTGTAAGCAGATTCAGTCCAGATCCTTCATTGGTCTTTGACACATGGTGTGTGGTGAGAGTACAACTGTGTATTTAGTTAAGCCAGAAGTTATACTAGATTAAACAGAGGTATGTCAAATTTTGTCATTTTTTCTTCATGGCTGGGTTTAAGTTTGGTGAAATTATGGGGTTGGAAATCATGGTCTCTTTGCATCTAACTCTTACTTATCATACTCTATATTTAAAAAATGTGTCCTACCATTAGAAAAAATCTATCTTCAAACCAGAATTTCTTCATTTGCCACTTATTTTGGACCTATTTCCAGGTTGGAAATTAGGAGAAATTTCTTCTCAGAAAGAGTGGTCAGGCATTGCCCAGGGAGGTGATGGAGTCACTGTCCCTAGGAGTGTTTAAAGAAAGATTGGATCTGGTACTTAGGGACGTGGTTTAGTGGGTGATATAGGTAGTAGGGGGACGGTTGGACTAGATGATCTTGGAGGTGGAGATCTCTTCCAACCTTAATAATTCCATGACTCTATGATTCTATTTGCATCTGACATTCATCCTACGTTTCTCATGATCATTATAAACCCATCTCTCTTAAGTCAGTCTGTTAATCTGAAAGGCTTGGTTCTATTCCTCTGCATTTTATTCCATTTTGGATTTTTCCACAGTTTACAAGTAAGTAAACAAATTAGTTTGAGCATCTTGTCTGAATCAAGGGACCGTGGTAACCTTCATCTACAAAAGTACGACACGTGTACCCTCACCTGTGTTTCTAAATTAATCTCAGAAAGACTATTTCTGCAATAAGGCTTTAGCTAGTAGCGTGAGTAGCAGCGTGTGACTTGAAAGAGATTGCATATCTTGTGCTATAAAATACACTTTAAAAATACACTTTAGAAAAAGTATCTTAGCTGGTGGCACTTTGATGTGGAAATCAGTACTGTTACATCCTCACAGACTACTGCACTCACTTCTGAGATTATTATATTTGAATTAAAACTGTTAGAGAGAACCTAATGAGGTTAGACTTTACAGCTCAGCTTCCTAGCAAATGGAAGGATATTTTGGACCCCTACTTAACTGATAATTTAATTATTGACTTTTCCAGATAACACTGAAACTTTTTAATTCTGCAAAAATCCTGGAATTTACCTAGGCCAAGAATATAAAGGCCAAGAATAATAAACAAAATCTTCAATCTTTGTTAATGAGAAACATAAAAAAAAATATGGCAAGGAACTTAACTGCGGCACTAGTCTTTATGACTGTTGACATAAAGCATGAAAAGGAGATCTTTAACCAGTTTAGTGTGAAGTCATTAGAACTGTATTTTAGACTAGCCCATAACTATTCCGGAATATAGCTATTTGATTTTAAACATAAAAAGCTATCGGCCTGTTATTAAGGTTGAGGGGGACTGGCAGGGAATATCAAAGTACTGGCTGAGATTATTTTAACTCCTTTTTGTAATTGGAAACTATAAATTCATCAAAATCTAATCTGCTTATGCAAAAAGACCGATTTCAGTTTGTTTCATCTTTCCAAAATGTATTGGAGGAAGAAGTGTCAAAATTGGTGATACATCCTTTTTTAATATTTTGAAGACAGAAATAGTTTGATATAATAGTGTTATTTCATAACACAAACTATAATAAATAATATTTAAGAGTTCAAAACTACAGCAAAATGCTGTGATAACCCAAAACAACCATTTGGCATAGTTTTCTGCTGCTGCTGTTGAAATTTTAAGTGTTCCTCAACACAAACAGAGAAAAATCTCAAATATTGCAAAATCTCAAGTCACTTTCTTGATGAAAAAACCCCAACTTTTGAAGTATATGAGAAATTTATTTATAGATTTATTTTGAATGAAGAAACTATTAAAAAATTATTTTTCATCACGCAATAACAATGAGCTATGTGTCAGTCAGTAAGTTTGTTATCTTCCAGTAACAAACAACACTGATTAGGAAAACAAGCCAAGATTAGAGGAAAGTGGACTAATATAAGGACTTTCTATTAATAGTAAAGTAGCAATAATTTTAGAAATAAATTATCCTTAGATTTATTTTTTTTTTAATTATACTGATATTCAAGGCCTGTAAGACAGTGTCTTTCGGTAAAACATTCCATTTTTCTTCTCTTAACGTATTACACTATTTGCAGTTCTCATCCTCTGTATGCACAAAGGGGTATGATTTTTTTTTTCCCGAGGCATTAAAATGCTATTAAACATGACAAAAGTTGGAAGCTTCTAATTTCCATGAAGAGAGTCAGGAATTTAGATTTTCCATCTGTATTTCCTAGAGTATCTTCTTTGTGCTCTCAATTTAGTCTTGAACCAGAAATATCATGACCAGTTGCCTGAGCAAAATGTTCAGAACACAAGGAATTCTGTTCAACAGGTCCATGTTAATACTTATCTTTATTTTCCACATAATTTTCATTAACAGCTAACAAAATTCTAAAGCAAAATAAGTAGTATGTACAATTCTGTATAATTTAGTACATAATACCCCATACTTATTTGCTAGCACTGTATAATTTAAACTTGCTAAAATTATGTCCCAAAACATTGTTTGAATCAAGAAAGTAAAAACAGCAATTAGGCTGTGCCCAAAAAGGTGACAGAAAAAGCTGTTGATACTGAGTTTCAATTAGTGTGGTGGTACTTTACTGAAGCAGTTGTGGCTCTTGGTAATTACCCACACTTGGTTATATATGTACTGGAGTACACCAGACAAAAACATGGAGCACACATTTCTTGTTATAACAGAGCAGATTGAAAGACGCTGGCAAAATTAAAAAGCAGTATCTGTTAAATATAGGATGGAATATGATCTCAAATATAATTTGCACGTGAGTATAGTATAGAATATGGAGGATCAGAAGGCAACTGGATTTGGCGATAATGTATACGGTATCTTTGGATTTGGGATAAAAATAATCCTAAAAAGCAGTGTAGTTTCCAGTTCACAAATTCTGGAAACAGCTTAAAAGTCTATTTGAATCAGAAGCCACTACTGAATTTAAATCTAGGGTGTTCGTCTTTACATACATCTCCAAATATTTGTGTGTGTATGTATATACATGTGTGTGTATATACATACATGAGCACACAGACACAATTTATCTTGATATTTTCTGTTGTTGAGATGGGTTTTCATGACCTATGCATTTGAACAGAGATTTTACTGGTAAAATGGTAATGCAAAAGAAGAAAATTGTGGCTTTTTAAAGAAACTAAAGGCTGGACATGATTTTGCAATATTCATCAAAGATTAAAGTAGTTCCAAATTGACAGTCCAAAACTTCTAATCATCTGGAGGCACTGAACGTTCATAAACAGTAGTTAAAATTCGGAAAAGATTACATGAATTGCCCTGCAGGATGTCTCTTTTCCATGTTAATGCATTTTACCAATTTGCTGTCATTTTTAATATTGCTTTACAGGAGATACTTTCACACTTAATCTCCTAATTTTCAGAGCCTCCCAGCAACCATCATATACTGACTATTGAGTTAGTTCAGTTGTGATCACTTCTCAGGTGAGAATGAATCACACCATATACTATTATTTATCTTTGCTTCTTTATTTTTTTAATCTTATGCATTTGTCACTGTGTTTTCTTTCTTCACTTATCTGTGTGTGCCAGCATTGTGTTATTTTATAAAGTATGAAATATTTTAAGGGAAGTTTCTGTTTAAATAGAATTTGGTGTAATTCTGTTCATTCCCGTTGCCTTTTGTCCTGTCACTGCGTATCACTGAGAAAAATCTGGCTTCATCACCACTGAAATGAACTCAGTCTAGACTGTTGAAAACTTGCCCAGTAGCTTCTGTTAGCCAGCAACATCATTAAACAAGAGATCATTATAAAACCATAGAGGTACTACATCTGCAAACAAACATCTTTCACAGGTGCAGCATTTTCACTGACTAGACAAGTTGGATATGAGCCTCTAGACAGATGTTTTGTTCAGTAATATAGCAACATCTGTCCAAATATGTATTGGGATATCACCACCGTGACAGCTGATCTCCATAAAGTGAAACTTCCTAGGCTGTCCACACAGTGCCGCAAACTGGATTCCCCACCTAGGCATCCCCATCCCTTTCCAGCTAAAAAGCTGAGAATTAACTACTTATTTTCCTGCTGCCTCAGTGAGGAAGTTCAGTCCTTCCTCTCCTCAGTAAACCCATTCTCCATCTTCTTTATCCTCCTGCTAGCACTATTTGGACACCTGTTGTGGCAATACCAGCAGGGACTTAGAGATCCTGGGGCTATCTGGAGGAAGGAGGAGGATGGGTCGGTATGGTCAGTACAAAGCTAGACTCATTCCTACTTAATACTGGCTCTTGCTCTAGTAGCTGTGCCTGCAATAAGCAAGCACTCAGTTTAACATCAGCACTAACACTAGGTGTTAGCTTCCTTTTTAGCCAGCGCAGTAAATAAAAAGACTTTTTTATATTTACTTTATAAAGCCCTACCAAAACTTTCCCAGCTTATAGTAGCATAAAATGGCTGAGCCATTCCTAAATTATTTATGCAATTCTTGTACCTTTCCTACATTGCTCAGAAATTAAAGCAGACGAAAAACGTAAAGAATAACACAAGTTTAAACAATACCAGCCAGGTAAACCTAGCAGATCTGTGCCTGACAGCTGTTTGATCTTCTCTGTTTCTTATAACAGTAGCAACTACTGTTGTAACAGTAACAATTGTACCAATTAAAGGTTTTTATGAAGTCACCAACTTCATATGATATTCCAGATATAAACCTGGAATTACTTTATGAAGTTCAGCTAGTGCCAACTAGCTGGTGATGAAATCTGGGGAAGGTGCTAGACTTTTCAATGTCAGGCATTCAGACTGGTTCTGCGTTGCTGGAAGGACTCACTGTCAAGTCAGAATGTGCAGCACAAATCTCATCTGTGCACATTATTAAGAAAAGTTAAAATGAGTGCAAAGTATAGATCTTTATGTGATTTTGTCTAACAGAGAGAAATCTCTAGTTCTGATGCTCATCCCTTCTCTCTGCTAAATTACTTTGAGACACCTTGGGCTTTGGGAGTTATTTGGAAGGCGGAAGTAATTTTTAGATTGTGCTAAATTGGCCATCTTAAAGAAATTGGATAGCAAAATTAATTCAGGTTTTGGGTATTCTTTTTTCTCCCTTCTTCTTCACAAAGCACCAATATCTTTGAACGAAATTTTAATTTTTACATTTTGATTAATCAAAAGCTCCTGTCATCATATGTGTAATAAGACTTTTACCTTCCTAAATGGAAGAAGCCAAATATATGTGCCAAAGCTTTGGCCACTGCTGCTGAAACAGTTTAGTGTTTCATATTGGCCATTGATGGGATTGTGTCTCTGCAGCTAAATATGCTGCCTTACTGCAAAATCCAGCATGCAATCAAGGAGAAGGAATAGGATGAGGTGACCTCAGTGAAGAAATGAGGTGGGTTATCATTATGAATACATGTCTGACTCTCTGGGGAATGAGATTTTCCTATTCCCTGGTGTGAGCAGAGCACATAGGATGTGTACTCTTAAATATAGAACAGACACTATAAAGTCCATGTTCCCTTCTGCCTCGTATGCTTTTCATTTGAAGTGTGCAAGAGATACTGATCTGCTTGTTGAAAGAATGCAGGCATGTATTGTTCATGAACTGACGATGCCAAGTAATTCTTTAATTGGTAGCAAATGAGTTAGGAGTCGCTGCTATAAGAATTAAGGAATTAATAACACCTTTTATTATTCTTCCTTCTTCTGTTGGTCCTCTTTGAATTTTCATTTCTTTGATGACATTTCTTTCTATTTCAGAGGGAATTCCAGAGCTGAGTTTTGTCCTATTGAAAGAAATTAATCTCATGACTGTTGAGAAATTTAAAGGTAGTAAGTGTTTCTGCAAAGAAATTCCCAATGGTTTTATGACTCTATATTTATCTCTATATCCACAAAAGGCAGCTCATATAATACAGATTAGAAAACCTTTTGGTGCTGCTAAAATTTTCAAGCCAGTGATAAAATACTAGTAAAAACATCTGTAGATTAAGCAACAGTCATCAAATATTGAAAATATCCTCTCATACATTACAGCATAGTAAAATGTAAACCAGAGTTACCTCTAATGAGTGCAATTTTTACTTCTGCTTAACGTTTGTGGTTCCATATCACCAAGCAAGATTCATAAAAGTTTGAAGAAACACTGTGTTTCATGTGGGCGTAATAGATGCTTTCTGTGAGCGCAGCTTTCTCTTCTCTTCACAGGACGGATTGCAGACACATGCCTGTTCTTGCCAGCCTCCAGAGTAATGTTTCTTCAGGGACCAAATTTCACAGGGTGCATTTTGATCCTGTCTTCATGCTATGTTTGTTGATGCTGTCTGAGTAGAGCCAAGAGACTTCTGATGTGTCCAGGACTTTTGGCAAAATCAGGAAGATCAGAAATGTATCTT
This sequence comes from Psophia crepitans, assembly GCA_013399095.1. Lineage (NCBI taxonomy): Eukaryota > Metazoa > Chordata > Aves > Gruiformes > Psophiidae > Psophia > Psophia crepitans. The sequence continues at coordinate 77,834 of VWZZ01005954.1, forward strand.
CTAGATAGATTTTTCTAAGACAGAAATAAATATACCTCCCTGTATGAAATTTAAAAAGAAAGACATAGAACCATAGAACTAAAGAATGGTCTGGGTTGGAAGAGACATCAAAGATTATCTAGTTTCAACCCCCTATCACGGGCAGAGACTTGCTCCATTACACCAAGTTGCTCAAAGCCCCATCCAACCTGGCCTTAAACACTTCCACAGAGGGGGGCATCCACAGCCCCTCTGGGCAACCTGTGCGAGTGCCTCACCACCTCCACAGTAAAGAATTTCTTCCTAATGTCTAACCTAAATCTACCCAACTTCAGCTTCAAACCATTACCCTTTGTCCTATCACTGCATGCCGTTGTAAACAGTCCCTCTCCATCTTTGCTGAAGGCCACCTTCAGGTACTGGAAGACCACTATAAGGTTTCCCAGGAGCCTTTAATGTATTTCGGTATTTTTTGTTTGTTTTGCCATACTGTAGAATTAAAATACTAGCAAAATGCACTATACTTTAACATTTCAAGATTTTCAGAAAAATCTAGATGTAGAACACATGCTAGTGAATACCTCCATGACAATTTGTGTTTGTAGCATTTATGTTTTTACATCTGGACTGTAGATTCTAGCAATGTTTGTCTGGTTAAAATAATTGACATATGTAACAATGTGACAGTTCAGAATTCCTGTAAACGCAGATACTTGTATCCTTACCTTTACTGACATTGCCATGCACAAAAAATAAATTTTTGGGCTACTGATGGCTTACACACTTTCTTTCTCCCACACAGTAATATTAGAATTGATAACAGCAACTGGAATTATGTCTACAATTGCTCCTCTAAACCAGCTTGTTTTCTGTAAATGATTCTTATAAACTTCTTAATGGTTCTTGCTGCCATCTCAACAGTCATGCTGTTAAAATATTTGTTTTAAGAGTCACACTCAGCCTTTTAAAAGGACCACTTTATTTAGCAATGCACTTTTTTTTCTTTTGCAAACTTTTCCTTTACTTACTCTGTGAAAAACATTCTATTAACTAAGCTTATATATATTTTAAAAGTTACTCTCATCTCACAAACATCTACTGTCAATGTCCATGGTTCACCTCACATCAAACAAGCATCAAATGTCCCTACACAAGGTCCTGTTCTGTCACTGCAGGGGAAGTAGTACAGATGTACAGAAATAAGATGCACCAAATGGTCATGTCCGCAGGCCATATGGAAGAGGCCTTAGTGGTCCACCTCTGAAGCTGTTTTAATCAGCAACAGCGTCTTCGACTGTGAGGAAGATCTGTCATTTTACATTGGCTAGGGATTTGCTTCAGAATGAGACATGGTGGGGTTTTCCTTTAAAGTAGGTTATTTATCCATCCATAATATGTATAGCTGTCTCACCACCAGTTAATTACTTAATAGATAAAGTGACTAGGATACTTAGAGGACGACCTTTCTGTTTTACTGTGGGTTTTTATCTTTCCTCAGGTGACTTGTTAGTTTATGGATAGACATGTAGCATTTGACTTTCTCTCCCTCCATCCTCAGTATCTCTACACCATGCAATGCAGTGCCATGCACAGATGTTTGACCTAGCTGTGAGCAAGGGTTTTTAGGTGCTGGCAGCAGCATGACCATATTCTGATGCATGACCTGAGCCTCCTCTGAGTGGAAAATTTTCCCCCTGGGATTGTTCCACTAAGTTGCCAATATGGGTCCCAGGACTCAGGCTACTTATTGTACAGCCCTGTCATACTTTTGACCCATGTTCAGATCAAGAGCTGCAAAATTTTGAGAAGCATCTGTTTATTATTTGTATGTTTTGGGGAAAGTAGGAAACACTTATGTCACTGAAGCTTTAGATTAAGGTGAAATAATAATAAAAAATATTTTGAAAAACTAGAAACATCTGTTGCAGTCTCTTTTTTTTTTTTTTTGTGTCACAGCAGTAGTGACCTTATTGCTGGTGAAATTTCAGACTGGAATTAATTTAATAGAACAACAATTTGTAGTGAACATCTGGCCTCTTCTCCTCTTGTCTGTCACAGCCCATTCTGACCCAAAAGCATTGCCCTGGTGGGTGGTAAACAAGTACAAGGGAAAATAAAGCATACCATCTGCCTCCTTTTGCATTTGCCCATAATATGTTTTCCTGTTATTTATTCAGTAAGTAGGGTCAAGAACTCCAGTGTGGTCAAAAATATATAGCAAGATAGATTTAGATTACGGCACAGCTTCCATAAACATAGTCTTTTAAACTGTGGAGTAGCCCTGACACATTGGACAGCATGGTCTAGATAAAAATACTGTATCATAGCTTTCACTCTGGTTAGGAGCCTACTCATACAGTTATTTTCAAAAACTGGAAAAGGCATTCAGTGCAATTCTGTAAGGGTTGTTCTGACCCTGCTGCCATTCAATGTTTTTGTTAATGGTCAGATGCTAACAAAGGATGCAAATAGCCAGGAAGGGTCTACTGGTGTGTTAGCTGAAAGGCTTTGAAATTACATGATGTGGAGAAATTGGAGAAATAGTTTGGAAAAGATAAATTAGCATTTAACATGGGTAAATGTGGAGTCCTGGCCTTGGCAGGGATAAACAGTTTTGTAGCTATAGGACATCCAAGGCCAGGTTGGATGGGGCTCTGGGCAACCTGGTCTAGTGGAGGGTGTCCCTGCCCATGGCGAGGGGTTGGAACTAGGTGATTTTTGAAGTCCCTTCTAACCCAAACCATTCTATGACTCTATGGTTCTATGACATGCTATTGGCACTGTAGCTGCCTAGGGGTTCAGAAGGGTCTGGATCAGAAACTGAACATGAGACAGCATTGATGTCTTACAAGGCAAACATCATCCTGGAAAACAGAATGAAGAATAACTTGAGTTAAGCAATATAACTTTGTCTGGTGCAAAATGAGTAAAGCATTAGCCTAGAGTCAGTTACTTCACTCTGAGGGAGATTTGGATCACCTGAAAAACATTCCAGTAGGACACAGATCCTAGGCATACAGAAAATATTTCTCACAGAAAAGACTCAAAGATTCAAGATAGTTTAGGCTAAAGAAGAAAAGGTGAAGGAAGTGTATGTGAAAGAATTCTCAACTTTGTGAGAGAAATAGTAGAATTTTGTTGCGACAATGAAGATTCAGACCAGCTGTGAGAAAATACTTCATAAATGAAAGAAGTCCAACCTCTGTATAGACTCTCTGGGGAGACTAACAAGCTTCATCTGTGCAAGTCTTCACAGCTATGGTAGAGGAGTAAATATTGAGAGATACATTGGTATGGCTGGTCTTACCTTGCCTGTAGGAATGAACCATTTAACATCTTCTAGGGATCCTTCTAGTTTAACATTGCTGGATCTTGACAGAAAATTAACCTTCACACATAATTCAAGAATGGTTCCTTTATTAAATGCAGTTAAAGTTAGAGTAAATATAAAGGCATAGAGAGCTGTACTAACCTTTTGGTTTCTTTGCTTTTACTCTGTTAACTACTGTTAAGCTATTAGTTCACTGGAAAGTAATTCTGCCATAACTAAACTGTTCTGTGTGGGATTGTAGATGTCTTACAGTCCTGGCACTTGGCCACCAGTTTACCATATTTATGTTCACTGTGGCCTATAAGATAGATATTCTTCCTAGAAAAATAAGGCTGAGAAGGTCATGGTTTAAACCAACAGACAGGAAAGTCAGAATAGTTTTGGTAGTAAATTTTAGGTGCTTGAAAATTACAGAAGAGACTCAGTGACCCTTTTATAAGTTTGAGAAAAAAGCTATGACAAGTCTTTAATACGTGCATTGCTTCAGTGAACATCTTCCCTGAAGAGAATAATAATCATAATGAAGTAGTGCAAATTTGTAGTTATTCTAGTTATTAATGAAACATATATTTATATATGAAGATGTATCAGTATTTAGTGTTAATTTAAAAAATACAGCATTATTTTATTCTACCCGAGAATTTTGAAAAGTTCTAGATCCCAGGAATGTGGCAATTTGTTTAGATGTCTCCTCTTTCTGGTATGAAGGCAGTGACTCTGCAGGTTTTGCTGAAATGCGCCCTGACATTCACATGAATAATTCCCTTGCAGGAAGCGAGCTATGAATTTTGTGACTTGAAGAGATTGGATCTATTCAATTATGCATTTGAAATACTCCTCAGTATCTTAGGAAGGCACACCAGCCCTGGAACAAGCTAACATTATTAAATCAGTCTTCATGTATTTGTGTGGGTGGGTCAAATAATGCTCTGGTGTACAATGCAGAATGTAAATGGTGACAATAAGCTAGAGAATTTCTAGGCTATTTAAATTCTTCAAAATAGATGTTATACTTGGAAAGTTAAGGAATAATTCTGATTCATGCTCTAAATCACAAAAGTGCTTGGGATTTTTTGAAATTATTTTTTCCCTGCACCTACATTTACTTTTTGAAGTGAGTTCTTTCAGTAAATATATCAAATTCTATTTTAAATTAAAATTACTTCATTTTTAATAGAACTAAAAATCACATTCCTTGGCAAGTCTGCAGCACAAATCTGAATCGGAAGATGCAGATAGGAATACGGAGATAGTTAAATAAAGTGCTTCTTATACTCCTTTTCACCCCTCAGTTATTATGGTCCTATTTGTTTTTTCTTTAAAAAGATAAATCACTCAATTTAGTTTGGCTTAATATTATAGCAATAACATGCTACATGTTTAAAAGAGTCTTATACAAATACATCTAATAAACTCACTAGTTTGATCAGAGGTTTTGGAAAACAGTACAACTTGAATAAATTGCATTAATGCAATGATAACATTTTTAGAGATATAACTTCACCTATTTGTTTTCCCTGTGAAAAAGATATGTTGAAGCAACATTTCATTTTTTTCATATTATCTTTTACAAATGTTCAATTCATTAATAGACAAACAAAATTAATTCAGAGTATTAGATAAAGGCTAATTTGCATATGTATATGTTTTGGCTTAGCAAAACTGATGTAATCACAACTACATAGACATATGACATATTTTACATAAATTGTAAAACAATTTATGAGTTTGATAAATTTATTATCAAATTAATTTATCATAAAATTTTCAATGGCTTTGTATTCTTTATAGAAAATGTTTCTTACAGACAACACATCTTACAAAGTCCAGGATGCTCAAAAGTGTTTGTAACCAACATGAAGCGTAAGCTTACTACTATATTTCTATAGAGGAAGGCCATTTTTAAAACACTTCTAAAATGTGCTGATCAAGAATTGATGTGTTGTTACCCTGACATTTATTTCATTTCACTTCAAAGTGAAAAATAAAAACATTGAAGCTCTTGTAGAAACTATTTATATGCAATTATTAAAATAGAATAGAATAGAATAGAATAGAATAGAATAGAATAGAATAGAATAGAATAGAATAGAATCATTAAGGTTGGAAGTGACCTCAAGGATCATCTAGTCCAACCATCCCCCCACCACCTATTACCCACTAAACCACGTCCCTAAGTACCACATCTAACCTTTCCTTAAACACCCGCAGGGATGGTGACTCCACCACCTCCCTGGGCAACCCGTTCCAATGCCCGACCACCCTTTCAGAGAAGAATTTTCTCCTCATCTCCAACCTGAACCTTCCCTGGCGCAACTTGCAGCCATTTCCCCTTGTCCTGTCACTAGTTATCTGCGAGAAGAGGCCAACCCCCAGCTCACCACAACTCCCTTTCAGGTAGTTGTAGAGGGCAATAATGAAACACTTTGGATTACAAATTATATTTGCTGAATATATTTCATTTAGTTGCAATGGAATTTCAAAAATTTTACTTATGGTCTTCCTCTTGCTAGCCTCTTTTCTAGGTATACAGTTCTGGCTAATGTTCCCAGGGGCACAAGGTGTGGATGGAGCCTTAGGAACAGGGGATGCTGAAGTGACTCCTGTCATTCTTAGTGGCTTTCAAACTTCTGGAAAAGGACAGACAAATCCCTTAAGTACTTCAATCCTGAGTATGTTGTTAATTTGCAAACTTTTCGATGGTGACAGTGAAAAATAAAAATATTTTTCCATTTGACAACACTTCGTATCAATCAATGTTTCTTTTGAGTCTTTTATCTGAAAGAAAAAGACCTGGAGTTTTAATTTTTATAGAGTTATATAACTTTGTCTCCAGCTGTATTATACCAAGAATGCTGGAACCAATGTTTCATAACAATACCACCAGTTCAAACTATAAAATGAAAATTAATTTTAATCAACCAAATCAAAGCAGAAGTAGAGACATTGATCTTTTATTCCATTCCTGCTTTTATGATTTTGCTGTCAAGTACCAAATGACAGTCTATCAAAAGAAGATGACTTTTTGAGTTCGGATGAGTGCCTCTATTTTTCAGGACACTATAGTACAGAAATTGTTATTTCCACTGAAAAAAATTACTAGAAAAAAACTCTACCTTGGCCTAGAGACGTTAATTTTGAAGCTGTGATTTGCATCTGTGTGTTGATGTTAATACAGATTTATAAGAGATATTCATGTTCAGCTGTGGAATATGTGGTCCATTCTGCAAAGACTTTTTATGTACTTAATCTCTGGGTTTCCTACAAGTTTTCCATGCAGTTCCAGTAAGGAACAACAAATTATCTCAAATGCATCTTAAAAAATTCTGTAAGTTCGTTCCATGTCTTGTATATATTTTAGGTTTCTTCAGGAGACCCGTCTGGTGAATTTTCTCTAGAAACTGAGGATAAAGGTCATCTTACCTGACTGTAGTTGGCTAAAAGTCAGGTATCTGATCTAAGTTCACAGGGTTAAGGTGCTCTTGTCAATGAAGATGATCAGTTTCAGCACCATCTCATTCCCTTGTTAAAGAGATATGGAAAACTGTTGGAAATAACACCTCGTGGATTTTGGATGGTAGAAGTCAAGTGAGATGAAACTCACTGCCTTTGTTCTTCGTTATTTATATTGTACATTTCTTTTATGAACAATTTTATTCTCGTGTTCTTATGTCTTTACTATAGATGGCATCAGCATTGCTCTGTTATATTGGAAAATCTAATTCCTATTGTTAAAATAAAACTCAGGCTACACTGATGAATTCAGTCATGGAAAACCTGCTGGAGTTTTTAGACATTTCACCATCAGGGATGGCTGAGAGCTTTCCAAGCCTGGTAAGAAGTGCTGAATGTCTGGGAAGAGGACTCATAAAAGAAATTATCCCTGTGAAGCATACCTCCATGATTTAATCAGTATTTCATTTCGGTAGTTCTAATCATTTTAGAGAGAATTAGTCATGTGAAAAAGGTTGGCACAGATTAAGTATGTTTAATGGTAATCTCTGGTGTTATAAAATATATTGATCTGATACTCCACTTTTTCATTATGGATTTTGTGGTACCACAAGTATTTCACCGCTATATTTGTGCTCACCTGGTATAGTATATTGAATGATATTTGTATTTGGCTGTTGTCCTGGTTTCAGCTGAGAGAGAGTTAGTTTTCTTCACAGCAGCCAGTATGGGGCTGTGTTTTGGGTTTGTGCTGGAAGCAGTGCTGATAGTGCAGAGAATAGAACAGAACAGAATAGAATAGAATAGAATAGAATAGAATAGAATAGAATAGAATAGAATAGAATAGAATAGAATCATTAAGGTTGGAAGAGACCTCAAGGATCACCTAGTCCAACCGACCCCCCCCCGACCCCCCCCCACCTATTAACCACTAAACCGTGTC
>VWZZ01005954.1:93881-115175 GCA_013399095.1 Psophia crepitans
AACCCATGCTGGCTCGGTCTGATCCCCGGGTCGTCACGGACGTGGCACGTGATTGTCCATTACTCAAGATGACTTGTTCCATGACCTTCCCTGGCACCGAGGTCAGGCGAACAGGCCTGTAGTTCCCCAGATCCTCCTTACGACCCTTCTTATGGATGGGCATCACATCAGCAAGCCTCCAGTCATCTGGGACTTCTCCGGTTGACCATGACCACTGATAGATGATGGAGAGCAGCTTGGCAATCACATCCGCCAGCTCCCTCAGCACCCTCGGGTGAATCCCATCTGGCCCTATGGACTTGTGGCAGTCCAGGTGAAGCAGTAGTTCTCTAACTCTTTCGACCTGAATTGTGGGGGTTTTATTCTGCTCTCTGTCCCAGACTTCCAGGTCCGTAGGCTGAGTACCCCGAGGACAACTGGTCCGACTATTGAAGACAGATGCAAAGGCTGCATTAGGAATCTCAGCCTTTTTCTTATATTCAGTAGTCAAGTTGCCTGCTGCATCCAGTAAGGGATGGAGATTCTCCTTGGACCTCCTCTTACTGTTAATGTATTTGTAGAAACATTTTTTGTCGTCTTTACCACTGTGGCCAGGTTGACCTCATGCTGGGCTTCCTGGTTTTTCCTGGTTTCCTGGTTTTTCCCCTGCATGCACTAGCAACTTCCTTGTACTCCCCCCGACTTGCCTGCTCCTTCTTTCACTGGGTGTAAACTCTCTTTTTCTCCCAGAGACTCAGCAAAAGTTCCCTCTTCAGCCATGCCGGTCTTCTTCCGTGCCGGCTCGTCTTATGGCACATGGGGACAGCCTGCTCCTGAGCCTTTAAGATTTCCTCCTTGAGGAGCATCCAGCCTTCCTGGACCCCTTTCTTCTGCCGGACTGACTCCCAAGGGACCCTCCCTACCAGCGTCCTGAACAAGTCAAAGTCTGCCCTTCCTTCTGTGGAAACCTGACTCTTTTTTTACAACAAAAACACTTTTTTTTCTACTGGATTGAGGGTATCAGGTTAAAGAGGAATCTGATATTGGTGGAAAATTAACCTGTATACTGGAGTTATACTTTTTCTTGCAAAATTAAAATGGTCTTGTATTGGAAATTTTCTTGAGGTAACGTAAGAAATTGCTTTAACATTCAAGTAGCGTATTTTTTTGGAAAAGTAATACAAACATTCATAACTTGATGAACTTCAGCATCATGGAACAGAACCATGACATAATTTATGCTGGAAGAAAGCAGTGAAAGTTGGCCAGTCCAGCCTCTCCTCTGAAGCAGAGCCAACTATGAAGTTGCATTAGGTGACTCAGAAACTTGCTCAGCTGTTTCGAACGTGCCCAAGGATGGAGACTTAACAGGCCCCTTGGACAGTGAGCTTCTCTTGCTGCAACCTGTGGTGGTAACCTTTCATGCTTGACTGTGCACATTTGAGAAGTGGTGCTTGAGAAGGTAGCCAAAAGCAGCTGCTAGATCCCTCCCTTGGCTTTCTCTTTTTCAGGCCCTTTTTCAGGTTTTCATCTCAATTTTTCAAAGCATGAATGAGTGTAATACAGGAATCTAGGTCAGTACTTCCCTCTGTGACCTGGTGAAAGTAAAATATTACGCCAGTAGCTGTGCACTGGTGTGGCATGGGAGTAAATGCTGAAGAAAAAGACCCTGGGATGGTAGCAGAGAGACTAAAGCCACTCACCCTAGGAGAAAGAAAAAGAGTGAGAAAGATGGGAAAGGATTTCTCCTCAGTCCAGACCAACATGACAATAATTTGCAAAAGATTTGTTCTTTTAAGTGTAGTGATTTCATCAATGATTTAATATAAACAATTGATATGATAGAATGTAGAGGTACCATTTTTATTTAAGCTGGAAATATCTGAGGCAGCTTAATACAATATTGATGCTACTGTAGAAAGCCTAAAGACACAGCAGTCTGGTGGGAGGAAAACTAAAAGATTTATGTATAAACCACGTGTAATCTGAGCAAACTATCGCAGCAGGATTTTAAACTAATTCTTCATAGCTGTAAATACTGCACTTGATGAAAGGATGAAAAGTAGGGATGTTTAGGTAACTTGTCCTCCTGGAATGGACACTACTTTGGTTGCTCTGTTTGATGGATGACTGGAAGACCAATGGCAAAAACCAGTGTGGGCTGGGAGTTTTGAGGTACTCATTCACATAAACTGGGGACTTGATATTATGCAGAATTCAAAACTTGTGTTCGATCTGATACACAGTTTAACACAAGACACCAAATTAATACATTAGGGTATTTGGCACTATGCAGTAAGGCTACAATATGTATTTTCCAGTTCTTCAAAACATATGAAAATTCACTTCTATTTAAACAAGAAGGTGTTGGTTTTCACAGAAGTGGAAAGGGACTCTTGAATATGGTACAGTAAAAATTCTGCATAAATCTTTGAAATTTATCTAGTTTTAACAAAAAGAGCCCCAACAAAACTGACTAAAAATCAATTGAGTAAATAATAGTAGGCTTTAACACTTCTTTCCTTTTTTTAGGGTGATGTAAATTGAAAGAGAACCACACAGTAGGCAATAATTATGTTTCTCTCAAATGTGTGAAATGAGAGAGAGATTCATGTGAGGTAATCACATTTCACAAATACGCTGTGTTTCCTGGGAGAATAAGGAATCATTGCCAATTTTAATGACATTGTTCTACTGGCAAGTGAGAAACGTGATTCCTTCAACAAAACAATCACGTACCCCAAATCTGTATAATCATGACAGTGAATAAAAAGATGGTATATCTATTTTTTTCAAATTTTTGATAAGGACTCACATGTTCATATTGCTTCATATGAGGACAGAAGATTTTTTTTTTAAAAAATCACTTTTGTTTTTAAAAGGATACAAAGTAGAAAGGAAAGACATTAAGGAGAATACAACCATAGTAGAGTAAAAAAAATTTCAATAACAAACAAAAATAATGTCATACCTCTAGAACATCAAAACATATGCTCCCTTTATAGGAATGGGAGCTTATTTAAAAAGCTGAAAAAGCCTTTCCATTTGCAGTAAATAAACAAAATAGATCCACAAGAAAAGTCTATGTTACTGCAAAGTGGTTTAGCTTTTAGGCTCCCCACAGTTATTTAATGACCTGATTGAGATCCCGAGATTCCTTAGGCATTTACAGGAAATGTTCATTAAGACTTTCATACTGACACTAAATTCTGAGTATGACTATAGGCTCCCTAAGCAATATAAAATTGTGAGGAGATAGGTAGTTTTTAAGTAAACCTTTCTCAAGGTTTAGGCATGCTTTGTAGAAGTGAAGACAAATGTAGAACCATAAGATTATTCAGGTTGGAATGGACCATCTGGTTCTCTCTCTTCAAAGCAGGGCCAATTTTGAAGGTATATCCAAGGTTGAAATTAGATGAGGTTGCTTAGGGTCTTGTGCAGCTGAATTTCAAATTTGTCCAAGGATGGAAATTCCACAGCTTCTCTGAGGCTTTTTCCCCTGTCTTTTTTTTTTTTTTAATTGAAAGATAAATTTATTCATCTAGGAAATACAAGTGGAAAAAGATGTGTGATTACTAAAGCAGTCACTGTATCATATGGCAGGCTTAGGTTCAGTTCTGTCCTCCTCTGAGAGGGAAGTCTTACAAGAGTACCACTGTCAACAGAATATTTCACAGTGCTGGAAGGAAGGGAGGTGGGGTGGTGGGAGAAGACAAATTCTAAAAGTCTCTTAGTTTCAAACATGTCTGTTGAAGCTGTTCAATTTTATGTGGAATAAGTAAATGCCACAGAAACAGGGTCTGGAGATAGGACAGACTCTTTCTCACAGTAGGGAAGATATGCCTTTGTGCACAAAAAGAAATTTTGTATTCTTAAATGTTACATGTTTGTTCAAGGATAACTGTAATTAAGGTTCCTTATACCATATATTCTTCTTAATGGACACTTATTTTAAGCAAAGTTGAATTGAGGTCTGGAACAAAGGGCAACCATAAATGATAGGAGAAGCAGGTTTCAGTTTAAACTGGCAAAGGTGGAACCTGACTCTGCAAGTTTTACTGCTGAGCTTGGGTAAAAGGTACTTTGCAGCAGGGAAGGTAATATCTCTTTATTTGGCTGAGCTCAGCCAGTCGTGCTTTAAGACTACCAAATAGTTTCTGCAGGAAGGAAAAGCAAACGTATGGCTAGTCTATGCCTACCTACAGGTTGTAGAGGTGAACTATGTCCTAATTGTTGACCAGTCATAAAATTAAAATGACAGACTAAGATTAATTTTACATCTACCTGAGAAAGAGCTGGAGTTCTCTATGAAAAAGTGAGTGCATTTCACTGGGCCAGTAGCTCAGCTTTGAGGATCTGAAAGCTCCCAACTTCTTCAACGGGTGTGTAAGGTGTATTCAATCTAACCAAAAATAAATGAGACTTCTCTTTTTGACACTGAATAAAAGATTCAAGATACTCCTAGAATCTATCAGTGTGGAAATACCAAGGCAATTTTAGCTATGGATATGCAGCTACATTTGTGTTTGATTTGGTGTCTACTTGTCATCATCAAACTGCAAAAAGGATGTGCACAGGCTTCAAATATTTCAGGAACAGTAACAAAAATTACCTAAGATGTTAAAACTAATTTTTCAGTAACACAGTAAAGAAATTTAGTCTAGTCATCAAAAGGACACTAATTGGGTGATCTTATCATTCTTATATGGAAAAAAGCTTTCTGATAGTAGACAGGTCTTTATCAGAAGAAAAGGCTTAATGGACACTGAAGTTAGGTTAATTCATAATAGAAATAAGATGCAATTTTTTTTTAACAGTAACGTTAATGAATAATTAAAATACCCTCTCTAAGAATGCTAGATTTCCAATCATTTGAGATCTTCAAATCAGGACTGGATAATTTTTATTTTAACTATTCAGTTACTCATGTGGAAGTTACAGATTTCACAAAGAAATTGCTACACAATGTTTTTTGCTGATTCTGTAAGCAGACACTATCTCAATGTATTTAGTCTGTTCTGTTTTCAAATAGACTGTTCTATTAATCTGATTTATTTGCATCAGTCTTCACCAAAAAACATGGACAAACATGTATCTCTAATCCATATTCTTTGGTTGACCTCAGTATTAGCATTAAATGGTAATGATATCAAAGTAAGAGAAGGTGAGGTGAATTAACAAGACAAAGAACTAAAAATTTAGTGAGTGGAAGTGCAAATGGCTTTCCAAATGACCTCTGTGATTAAAAATCACTTTTTCTTATATGAATGTTCCGTGTTGCCATGGGCCCATGGTGTTTTCCTCTCTCATAGTCCTTTTGTCTTACTTGAGCTTAAATGATTTGTAACCTGGAAACTATTTTTTTATTTTTCTAATAATGTCATTTGCTAGTGAATATATAATCTCAGATGAAATCTAATCACTGACACAGTGTCACAGTAGTCATTGACGGCAATACCAGGAAAAAAACACAGGTTTGGTCATTCCCAAATTAGGTTCCCTCCAAAGTTCAAAGCTGTAGGTCTAAGTCAAAGAACTCTTTATTGCATCCTTCTGAATTCAGAAAAAAAGAACCCAAGAAAGAAAATTATGAAACTTCTACTTAACACAAGTGCTAAGTTTAACTCCATGAACTAAACAGCATTTTTAAATGCATAAAAAATGTCAAGGAATAGATATAATCCATCAAGGGCATCTAATGACAAATCAGCTAGTGATTCAGAGTTGTAATCAGAATATTCACCTACAAGAAATCACAAATATCTCCTATCTACTTATCACTAGCATTATAATGTATCCTCAAACACTTTTATCTTCAATAGAATAGCAATCTTCAAAGAACAAAGGTAGAGTTTATAAAAATTAGGCCTATATATTTCCTATAAAAGTTTCATAAGATTTTTTAATTTACATAATTGTGAGCAGGAAGTGCAGCAGTAATACTTGATCTGAGATATTTAAAAGGTGATAAGCATACTTTGTATGATTTCAGCCCTTTAGAAAGATGTAACCAAAGTGATTAGAGATAGTATGTGAAAAATGATCTCTGTAAAGCAACGTAACAAGTTTTAAAGTATGATTAGGAAGTTCATGAAGTACATGAAGTATGTGGTGATCTTTCTACTCCTTCAGTGACTAGTATTTGCTGCTGTTCATGAAATTACTGCCCAATATATATTTTGCTGTTTTTCTTGCCTTCATGGAAGCATCTCATAGTATTGTATTTATACACACTTCTCATTGCCTTTAATTTAGAGGCATTTTTGTCATTTAACTATGGCTAATTATACCAATACAGTAGCTGTTATTTTTACGTAGTTACTCAAACATTATACAAATTACATACTCAAAACTTAATAATGAGTCATGAAATGAAAGTTAAGAAGTTATTTATACTAAAGTAGCTAATTCCAAACGAATTATGCTCATCTGCTTCACCTGTGAGGCTTTAGAACTAGGAAAAATGTGTTTCTATGCTGAAGCTTATCATTTACAGTCCATGCTGTATGCAACATAAAAAAATGTACCTCCAAATATCGCACTTCAACTGCGACATTATTTTATTAGTAAAATATTTTAAAAATCAATATATTCTGGAAATTGAGTGATGTAGAAGTGGCCACAGAGTACCTTGGCAATGTACAGCATACATTTCTCATTCTTACAGTTACTTTGAAGATTTTAATAGCTGACTGACTCTGTATAGTGTGGAAATGACATGGTGAAAATGTATTAATTTCACCTTGTGAAAGATCAGGTATTACATGCCAGGCAGAGTGACAGTGCTTCTTATCTTTAACGTATCATTATCAACTTATCTTTAATGCTGGGTAAGATGAAACTGCAGCAGTAAGTGTGACCCCTGATGGTTAATCTCTGCCTTGATCTTTAGGGAAGAAAATACTGGCTTTTGTATTTTTGAAACATAAGTTTGTACTCTAAAAAACAGACACTGGATTTACATCCAACCCAGGACTATGTTACAAATTAAACTTTTCAGCCATTGCTTTAGCATTAAGAAAGTGTAAAAGAACACATCTCAGGGTTGGGGGTTTTTTTTCAAATATTTTGTGGGTTTTTTGCTTACTGTAAGAGGACAAGACAACAGTGATTATATTAGCTTACTCATAAGCATACTGTATTTAACTCTCAAGTCCATATTGTCCTGTCCTGCTCGATGGGTGTAAGGGAGAGGTAATTTTTAATTCTCTGTGCAGTAAACAGGAGTAACAATTACTCTAGACATTCAAACAAACCACAAATTTACTTAAAACCCAGCAGAACCACAAAAGATAGCGACTTGGCAAAACTTATAACGACGGCAGAACTACAAAAGATTACTCCCATGTGCCGAAAATGAGGTTAGAGACAAAGAGAGCGGCAGGGAGGAAAAGACAGACAGAAATACAGAAGATGGAAAAATTTCATCATCTCAAGGACCCATCAGAGCCCTGTGCTTGGGGCTGCAGTCCTCGGGTGGTGAGTTGGTGCAAAAACCCTTTGTTTAACCCTTTGATAACCCAGTGTGTCCCCCCATAGGTGGGGGTTCATCATCACTGAACATGCTCCGTTTGTGCTCAGGAATGTTCCAGAATGTTCAGGAATGAGTCTGTGAGGGCCCCCTCCCTTCGGGACTGACCAAGTGATGGCCCCTCACTGGTGCATGTGCGCAGGGGTCTTTGTCTGCATGTTGCAAGAATGGTGAGGTGGGCTCCCAAGACAGCACCCTGCCTCCACAGGTCCTGCCCTTGGTGGACACCCACTAATTCAAGAGAGATGTTTGGGACATTCACTTGTTATTGGAGCATTGCACATATACAGAGTTGATTTTTAAAAAGCGATTGTCATCTGAATGTGCTTTAATTTAGACTTTTCTCACAATTCATGCTAGGTGGGGTTGGGTTGTAGATAAAATCACTCTAGTTTTGATTTCTCATTAGAGCATACTGAGCCGAGTGTATTCTTTATAGAATGGATAAACTATATTTTGCCTTGCTTTGGTTATAAACCACACACAGAGGAACTATGTGCACAACTAATAGGGATGAGAAAGGGCTCAGGATACTGAAAAATATGTATCAATAGAATCATAGAATCATAGAATCACTGAGGTTGGAAAGGACCTCTGAGATCATCAAGTCCAACCGTCAACCTACCACCATGCCTACTAGACCATGTCCTGGAGCACTGCATCTATGCATTTTTTGAAGATCTCCAGGGACGACGATTCAACCACCTCTCTGGGGAGCCTGTTCCAATGCCTCACTACTCCTTCCATGAAGAATTTCTTCTTAATATCCAACCTAAACCTCCCCTGACGCAACTTGAGGCCATTCCCTCTCATCCTGTCGCTTGCTACTTGGGAGAAGAGACCGACACCCTCCTCACTACAACCTCCTTTCAAGTAATTGTAGAGAGTGATCAGGTCTCCCCTCAGCCTCCTCCAGGCTAAGCAGCCCCAGCTCCCTCAGTCGCTCCCCATAAGATTTCTTTTCCAATCCCTTCAGCAGTTTTGTTGCGCTTCTCTGGACACGCTCCAGCAGCTCAATGTCCTTCTTATATTGAAGGGCCCAAAACTGGACACAGTACTCGAGGTGAGGCCTCACCAGAGCCGAGTACAGGAGGACTATCACTTCCCTACTCCTGCTGGCCACGCCATTCCTGATGCAGGCCAGAATGCCATTGGCTTTCTTGGCCACCTGGGCACACTGCCGGCTCATGTTCAGCCGGCTGTCAACCAGAACCCCCAGGTCCTTCTCTGCCAGGCAGCTCTCCAGTCACTCTGCCCCAAGCCTGTGGCGCTGCCCAGGGTTGTTGTGGCCAAAGTGCAGGACCCGGCACTTGGCCTTGTTAAATCTCATGGAGTTGGCCTCAGCCCATCGATCCAACCTGTCCAGATCTCTCTGGAGAGCCACCCTACCCTCAAGCAGACTGACACTGCCTCCCAGTTTGGTGTCATCTATGCTTCATGTTACAGAAGATGCACATATACAAAGAACAGATCTCACAGTTCCCAATAAAATTAGGATAGAGTAGGAGTGAGATGTCATATTACAAAGATGCTTTAATATAGTGCCATCACCATGAGAACAGTTGTAAAGCATTATGCATTAAAATCTTGAAAGTAGTGTACGCTGTGATGCATGTGATCCTTTTCTGCCTTGTCTAATGTATTATTTACTCAATGCTGACAGAACTTGCATGGGATATAAAGTAAGAATGAGCTCTGTTCTGAAAAGTGTGCAATCTTCTTGCCAGTAATTGCATGTTCATTAAGCATTATGATTTGCAAAAGCAAATCATTGGTCAGGCATTGGAACGGGTTGCCCAGGGAGGTGGTGGAGTCACCATCCCTGAGGGTGTTTAAGGAAAGGTTGGATCTGGTTCTTAAGGACATGGTTTAGTGGGTAATAGGTGGTAGGGGGACAGTTGGACTAGATGATCCTTGAGGTCTCTTCCAACCTTAATGATTCTACGATTCTATGATCACGAGGAGAGTTGTAGTTATACTGTTACAGTTGGCGTGGGTGGGGCAGGGGTGCACTGTGCTGCAGCCACTTTCTCCCTTTCCTCCCCAACATTTCCCTGCCCTCCATAGTCTCCTTACAGTTACGTTTGCAGATATGCTGCTCTTCTTTCTGAGTAATATCAGTAATATCACCACCACCAGCATGGCTTTAGCACAGTGATACCTGTTCTGGCCAACCCCATCTAACAAAAACTTAGAGACTGCAACAGTCAGGCAGCATGTGCCTGCTCATGCACTAAGAAATGATTCAGTGACCTTTGTTAGGGCACTGGAGCAGTTAATAGAGAGATTAGTTTCCTCGTCAAAACCTGAGCAGCAGGGACACCTGGAAGAAAATGGGTCTTTGCTATCTGACAGTGGTTCCCTTTCATCTGTTTATTCTCCCTGGTGAAGTTATGCTTGAACAAAAGGGGAGATTGAATTTTGCACTGCAGGGACTGGCTTAAGAAAAGCAACTACCTGTATAAACAGATGCATTTCTCTTACAGGGAATATGATTCTTGTAGTGACTAGGGAGAGAATTGTGACCAGAAAATCAGCACCCCACGAATAGTACCAGGCCTGTTACAGAGAACATTGCACAGTAAGAGAGATCATGTGTTAGGAAGGTGAAGTAGAGGTATAATTATTAGAAAAGAAAATAAATAATGTGTAATGAATTAAATTACAAATGAGCTGAAGAGGTAATGAAGTTTGAGTTTTACAATGAATTGAAATTAAAATGCTTCTTCTATAAGAATTTGAACAATGACTGTACAAGCAAGGCATCAGGGAGTCCTAATCCTATTAAATCTAATCACCATAGTGTCTGTTTTTGCATACACAATGAATTTGCACACAGGAGAATAAATTAAAACACATTGCAGGATATCATACTTTTCTCCAGACAACATGATGGGACAAATTCTGGGCTTTTAAAATGCATACACTGTCACAGCTTCTGGTATGTTCATATCATTAAGAGGCTTAGGTGTTACTCAAAACACATGGGGTGTGATGTTCTTCTTGATCTCCTTTTCACACTTGCTGTGTAGATTTCAACAAGTAACTTCAAGTTTCTGTGCCATGGTTACCTACTTATTCCTTGCTAGTAATACACCCATTCTCTCAGCTATAAGAAAAAAAATAAATTAGCCAGCTAAAAGTGAAAAGAAAAAAAATTGATACAATATTAGAAGCATCTCCTTTGTCATTACAGGGGGTGCTTTAATGTCATAATACACATGATGACTGCACTACAGACCATAATTTTCCCTAACTCCTTTTCTTTCTCATCGTTATTTTCAGGAAAAGGAAAGGCATCATCCAAACCCAAATGGACTACTCTGGTGAATGAAAAAACATTCCCTGTGATTAGTGAAGTAGGTGTGATGTAAGGGAGAGGAAAAGAGAAAGAAAGTGGAAAGAGGAGAGTTAGAGGAGGATGTGGAGTTCAATGAGGCTGCAGCTTTTTTAAATCTTTTTAATTTTTCACAGTGGACACTTGTGGGACAATGACCAAGCATCAGATCTTGGGCATATGAACTGATGAAAAATTGAAAAGTGATTTTAATCCCTTTCTCTCATCTATGAGCCATGAATCTGGCTGATTTTATCTTCTCCAGTATGAATGTGTTGGTTACCAGAGACAATGTTCTTAGTATAGCTATATTTAGTGTGAAGACCTTAATCTTGCATGCACTTAGACATCAACTCTGTTGAACTTGATGTAAGCATATTTCATGGGTGTTCCTTGATACCCACTGTGTATATCAGGAAAGAATTTTCCTAAGCAGTCAGGTATATTAGCTGTTTTACTATTTTTTATTTTTGTCCCTACTCCGAAGCATCAGGAGTACTCTGTTAGCTAAAAATGAGATCCTGTATTTACTGTAGAGAATGAATATACTGATTTGATATGACAAATCCTATACTGCTTCAAAGGTGACATTTCATTTATCTTTTTTCTTGGAGCATTTCTATTTTGCTACTGGTGCTGACTGAGTTGTACAAGAGTAGGACTAGAGAAGACATCACTGGAATAACTGCATGTCAATTTTCTCTTCAGGAACAGTAAAACCTAATATTTGTATGGAAGAGGAATGACCATTTAGCAGAGAGATGCCTCTACCAAGATAACTGTTATGAATAACAATCTATCTGGCATGACGATCACAAGCATAGCTCCTTTTAAGTCAATTTCCCCAGAGAATATACCACTAACTTTTTTCTGTTGTTGAGATTAGTCCAGTCTTTATCTTTACATGAGGTCTTCAAAGTGTTCTGGATCACAAGAACTAAAAATAAAACTGTTATTAACTTGGAATTCAGTCTCCCTAAAAGAAATTCCATGGATGTGGATCATTGTAAGAACAAGTGCCTCTTTTAGGGGTGAAATGATCTTGTGGTGGGGTCCACTTGGGAAAGAAATGTAAATTGATAATGCATACGAGTAGGGTATGTCTGAAACAGTCTGTGAACACCATGTTGTACTTATCAAAGAAGGATAACGCTAGACACATCTGATAGCTTTCTTTGATAAAATAGGACCATGTTAGACAAGGGAAATGAAGTCGATGTAATCTATCTGGCTTTCAATAAAACATTTGATCTGACAAACATTATTTAAAAGGGGGAAGATAAGGATTAGTGCATGAATTCTACAGAAGATAAGGGATGGGTTAGAGCAGAGAGAGCAATTGTGCTGAAAGCAAAAGAAAGAGGTTGCTAGTGAAACAAGAGAAAAGCTTATGGGACTGAACTTGTCTAACATTTACATTTTTGAACTGCTTGAAAAATAGCAATATGCAAATGAAAATTATAGAGATTTACAGAGATTTAGGAGAATTCCTTTTCTAAAAAAAAAAATAAAAATAAGGAAGAGAGAAAAAGAAGAAATAAAATGTGAATATCATAATAATTATTATTTTGAAAGTCCCTGAAAGACTTTGCAGGTTTTAGTAACAGAAATAGGATTTGGCTTTATAGTATGAAGCAAAGAGTTTAGGAGTTAATAGAATTTCTGCTACAAACTTAATGTTTTCATCTGCAAATGGCAAGGAGAAAACCTCCGTGAAGTAGTTAAGAGCAAAGGATGTGTGATTCACCTAACTGTAGCCAGCTACAGACCAGTGGGGAGAGATCAGCTTCCCAGAGGATCATTCACACAACCTTAAAATATATATCCAAGATGTACAGGAAATACGATGCAGTTCAGTCAGGGGGGGTTTGATGGCTCAGGGTATGCCACATCCTGTGTTGTGGCTGCCAGCAAGGTCTGCCCAGGGGAGGACATGGAGGAAAACAGTCACTCTGCAAAGCATAAGTATCAGCAAAGACCGAATGGGTGAGGACTGTTAAGAGTAAGGACTTCAAGATCAAGGGTGGAAGTTGCCTACATGTTACTTTTTTCTTCCGTAAGAAGCTGCTGAAATGAGGAAGGGAGTAATCTTGAGAAGGTTGGAAATTTCTGTGAAAAAAAAATCAATATCTGTCAGAAATGATGCATTGCTTCTAAAACGCTGTTCTTGTGACTCTTGAGACCACTTGTCTGTGATTACTCAATGTTTATCTCTCAAACCTTTCTGAGATAAAAGCAGGAACATTGACTCTGCTTGACTCTCAAGTTCTTAGAAGTTCTTGTGAAACAACAGTGTCTCAATACAATAGCCTAGGAAGAAGAAAAACAAGTTTGATATCTAAGCATCTATTAAAAAAGATATTGTGTTTCAGAGGGACCGACCTGAGAGAGGTTGGAAAGAAAAGCGACAGTGGGACTTCGTCTAGATTGAAATGCTAAAAAGTCTCCTGTCACATAGCAGGATGAGACTAGATGAGAGACAAGAGCATTACAGAATATTTGTAACTCTTGTCTTTTTTCTTTAGAGTAAATGCATGCACAGACTAAAATACTTTTCTAAATTTTATTGCTAAATTTCTTGCTGTATTTCTTCCGAATTTGTAAGTACTATCACCTTGTAGATGAGTTCCGCAGGATATAACTTGCAGAGGAACTTCCTGGGAGTACTTACTGGGTCAGTTTGTAACATTACCCAGATAGTGTTCATAAATAATACATTACTAGAGCAATGGATTATAATTATAGTTTTCCTTCATTAATTTCCCACTACCATGAATGTTATTGGCATGTTCTACTGATGACATGGGATCCCCGTGTTGGATTCACAGAAGGTCTCTACAGCGGTTTGAATCAGTCCTTCCAAAGGACATGAACCATCATGAGCCATGAAACTACTTCTGCAAAGTGAATCTAAGAGGGAAAAGATGGTCCTGCCTTCCATCGGGACTGGGTTTTGCTAGGGCACTGTGGTCCTATCCAGAACAGAGAAAACTACTACTCATTTTAAAGAATGAGATTACAGCAATTATTTATTGTGTTCTGGTTATTGCTTCTGGTTCAACTGTGAGCCACAAGCTGCACAATGAAAACGTGAATTTTGTTATATATTATTGTGAAAAACAACGTAGTTTTAGCTAAGAAATCTGGTGACAAATGAGGAGACTTCTCCCCTCACTGAGATTTAGAAACTGCAGTGTACAAGTCAGTAGCATTAGGGTGAGTGTCAGCATTTTGCATGCGCTCAAGAGCAGGTTAATTCAATTTGCCGCCTGCAGCAGGCGTGACTGTGGAGATCCCAGTACCCGCGCAGAGCTCCTGTGCAAGCGCCAGCTTCTCTGTGCAAGGCCAGAGCAGCGCTCTGGGCTGCAGAGGTGGTAACTAACGGGGGGTC
Organism: Psophia crepitans; assembly: GCA_013399095.1. Classification (NCBI taxonomy): domain Eukaryota; kingdom Metazoa; phylum Chordata; class Aves; order Gruiformes; family Psophiidae; genus Psophia; species Psophia crepitans. The sequence continues at coordinate 108,120 of VWZZ01005954.1, forward strand.
AGTGCAGATCAGAGCAGATCAGCGTGTTCCCATCCCAGGTGGTGTAATAAGGCAGATCCAAAAATAAGGTTTAAAAGCTTGATTCAGTTCAGCTTTTCTGTTAAATAACATAAATTCTGTAACTTGCATGTGTGAGTCTGATTATATTAAAGGTGCTATTAGAACCACTAATCATCTTGCCAACAGCTGTATGCAACTGCCATTCAGAACAGCCCTCTGCTCTTTTAACAGCAGGATTATTCTGTTGGGTTGTTTACTGTTGATTTCTTCCTCCATCTGTACTCTTTAAACAGGTGGCTGATGTGAATGTAAACCTATTAGAAATGTTGCATACATGTAAGACACCGATTCTTAGCGCTTGTAATCCTGAATATTTTTAGCCATTTCTGTAAGTCTGCAGAATGAATTAATCTGAAAAGCTGGCTGAGCAGTTTGAATTGGCGGGGGCTAAATCTGTGTACCTCTGGTTTTAGTACCTCATCACAGAAATCTTTCCAGTCTTAAACTTTTTGAAAGTGTCTGTCACTTACTTGTAGATCATATTTTTAAAAAGAGCCCAGCACCTCCCACAGCAGATGTTCATTTGTCTTTTGAGTTATTTGACTCAAGAGATGAATCTTCAACTCCCTGATTTTTCAATTTTCACTACTTTTTTTATAGATACCATAGTGATGGCACTTGCAGACTTCATTTAAATATATTCAAGCAGCATTTTCATTTCACTTCACACTTCCATTTTTTTTCCATTTCCATCTCACTTAAGTCTTTTCCTTTAGACCGTTGTCCTGGTTTCAGCTCGGACAGAGTTAATTTTCTTCCTCATAGTTGATACAGTGCTGTGTTTTGGATTTAGGGTGAGAATAACGCTGATAACACACTGATGTTTTAGTTGATGCTGAACAGTGCTTACGCAGGGTCAAGGACTTTTCAACTCATACTGCCTTGCCAGCATGAAGGCTGAGGGTGCACAAGGAGGTGGAAGGGAACACAGCAAGGACCGTTGATCTGAACTGGCCAAAACTCTATTTCATAGCACATGACATCATGCTGAACAGGGGCAAGTTGGCTGGGGAGGGGGTGCCTCTGCTGGGGGACTGGCTGGCCGTTGGTCAGCAGGTGGTGAGCAATTGCATTGAACATCTATTGTTTTGTATATTCTATTATTACTATTATCATTATTATTAGTAGTAATAATAATCACCATCACTTCCCTTTTTGTCCTATTAAATGGTTTCTATTCCAACCCATGAGTTCTGCCTTCCCCTCTCCCCAACTCAATACTCTCCCCCATCCCACTGTGGTGTGGAGGGGGGTGAGCAAATGGCTGTGTCATATTTAGCTTTTAGCTGCCTGTTCTGTTAAACCACATCACATACATTTAACGTGATTGTAATAATAAAATATCTTTGCTGTGGGAGTGTAAATTATATATGAAAGCCATGTAAGACCAGTTTCTTAAAATCACATATTTTGATATAAGGAAATTGAATGTTGAATGCCAAGTCTTGTGATTTACAGTGAATTCTGGCTTCATGTGAAGTAAAATAGAACAGGTCATTTTCCTTTCCCTTACTTTTGTTAAAAATGCAGTTTACTTAATATAAATGGTCATTTAACTGCATACTGGCAAGTGATACCTTTTGCCAAAATTGCACGCTATAGGGGATTTAAAAGATTGCTAAAGAAAGAACTTTAATCCTTCCATTTACATTACTTTCTTTTGGACAGAGAATAAATATGTCTGTCTTTTAAATTTTTTTTAAAAATTAATCTGAAGTATTTTTGCTGTCTTAAAGCTTCTGTGTATGGCAATTACAACAGGCTACATTTATCAAGATTATAACATTTTTAATGCACATTTTACATAACATCATTTGTTAATATTCTATAGATCCATTACATCACAGGGAAACATGTTACTCCAGTAATTTATGTTTTGGGGAAAAAAATCACAGAGTTTTACAACTCTCCTGGAAAAAGAGGGGATGTTTTTAATCAACTGCAATGTGAAGTTCTGTGCCTTTGCTGAATAGTTATTTTTTGAAAGATGCAGATTAAGCATCATTACAGTATCTTCTCATTTACAGTGTTACATCTCTCAGAGAAAGCATCTGTTCTCCAGGCCCTCTGTGCACACACATAGCTGGGGGGAAAAAACCCACAAAAATAAACAAAAAAATCAATCTAATTTTAAAACAGAGATAGAAGGTATCTGGGATGAGAGAAAGAATTGGACTTGTAGAACGGTGGCACAGAGCCTAGCTGGAGGCCTGTATCTAGTGTTGTGCCCCAGGGGTCAGCACTTGGTCCAGTCTTATTCAATGTATCCATCAATGACCTGCATGAGGGCACAGAGCGTTCCCTCAGCAAACTTGCTGATGGTACCAAGCTGGAAGGAGTGCCTGACACACCAGAAGGCTGCGCTGCCATTCAGTGAGATCTGGACAGGCTGGAGAGTTGGGCAAAGGGAAACCTTATGAAATTCAATAAAGGCAATTGTAGGGTCCTGCACCTAGGGAAGAACAACCCTAGGCACCAGTACAGGTTAGGGCTTGACCTGCTGGGAAGCAGCACTGCAGAGAAGGACCTGGGCGTCCTGGTGGATGACAGGCTCTCCATGAGCCAGCAGTGTGCCTTTGTGGGCAAGAAGGCCAATGGTATCCTGGGGTGTATTAAGAAGAGCATGGCCAGCACATTGAGGGAGGTTATCCTGCCCATCTACTCTGCCCTGGTGAGGCCACATCTGGAGTTCTATGTCCAGTTCTGTGTCCAGTTCTGGGCTCCCCAGTTCAAGAAACACTGGGAGGACTGGAGAGAGTCCAGCAGAGGACTACCAAGATGATTAGAGGACTGGATCTTCTCTCTTATGAGCAAAGGCTGAGCGAGCTGGTTCTGTTTAACCTGGAGAAGACTGCTAGGGGATCTGATCAATGCTTATAAATCTCTAAAGGGGATGTGTTTAGGGGAAGGGGCCAGACTCTTCTCAGTGGTGCCCAGTGACAGGACAAGGAAAGATTAGACGTGGTACTGAAGGACATGGTTTAGTGGGTAATAGGTGGTGGGGGAATGGTTGGACTGGAAGATCCTTGAGGTTTCTTCCAACCTTAATGATTCTATGATTCTATGACACGGGGCAATGGGCACAAACTGGAACACAGGAAGTTCCATCTGAACATAAGGAAAAACTTATTTACTCTGAGGGTGACCAAGCAGTGGGACAGATTGCCCAGAGAGGTTGTGGAGTCTCCTTCTCAGGAGATATGCAAAATGTACCTGGACATGATCCTGTGCAACCTGCTCTAGGTGATCCTGCTTTAGCAAGGGAGTTGGACTAGACGATCTCCAGAGGTCCCTTCCAACCTTCACCATTCCGTGAATCTTTGAATCTGTGATTTCATTTAGGTTAGAAGGGACCTCAACAACCAACTAGTTCCAGCCCCCCTGCGATGGGCAGGGACACCTTCCACTAGACCAGGCTGTCCAAAGCCCCATCTAACCGGACATTGAACACTTCCAGGGAGGGGGCATTTTCAACTTAGTAAGGGAATCTGGGGAGAAGATAATGCTAATGGGCTTGGTATATCCTGAACCTGCATTATTTGCCCAGCAGCATCAGTGTTGAGACTTTTTCTTTGGAAAGATCAGAAAATGGCTTTTTTTTTTATACCGAACTGAGCTGAAGGAGCTGTCTTCACTGGTTTTGTAAAATATTCAGATGATATTTCTTGTGCTTGGTGTTTCTTTTAGTCCAGCCATCTCTTTTCGATAAGAGTTATTTTTGTAGATGAAAGTTCTCAGTCCTTAAGGATTGCAGCATCTGCACTCCAAAGCACCACTTATACCCTTGCTACTTAGGTGCGTTGGAAAAATTGAAATATTAATATTTGCAAAATCTAAGTACACAAGGAAAAGAAATGTTTGAAAAGGGCAGTACTTGTGCGTGAGACGGCATACATACACTGAAGATGCATCTGAATATCAAACAAAATCAGAACTTTGGAAATTCTGTTGGTTTTTTTTTTAATTCTGCAAAACAGAAAACAGCACTGAACACGTCTAGAACCGACTCCTCCTCTGTGTGCATTATCTTCCCCAAAGACCTCTCTTCATCTTTTCCTGTGACATATCTGTCATCTCGGCCCTTTTCCCTTCCCTGTCTTTCCATGATCTGACCACCTGCTCGTGGCAGGGAAATGGCAGAGACGAACAGGACAATCTGATGTTCAGTCCAGGCCAGCCATACTCAGCTGGACTTCCTCACCCCACAGTCTGCTGCAGAGTCTCTGTCCTTAGACTTCCAGATCCCTTTTTATTTTAGGGCCCTTTTTGATCTCCAGAGAAGATTGCACTTCTGCTTCTCACATCTGTGAGATACTTTTCACAACTTGGCACATTACAGGATGGGAAAAAGGTTATCTGAAAAACCGTCTAAAAATTTCTTTCTTCTGAATAAAATTGTGTACCTGCTAATGTCCTAGTGAGGAGATGAATCTGTTTTCCTAATAGTCACTACAGACGATGATCCATGCGTCTTAGAATGTTTGATGATGTTGCACAGCTTGCACTCTGCAGTCAAAGTAATCTTATGTGAGGGCACTATATGGTAGGTGAAAATTTTGCATCTATGAATAAATATGTTTAAATATGCTTGTAAACATAATATGAATGGATGACTAGAATGGAGTGAAAGATGACCAAAAAGTAATAATTTTAATACAAAGGGGTTATTTTCTGTGTTCTTGACTGCAGAGGACAAACACTTTCCAGGAATTTATTTTTCATTTTAAGCCCCAATATTACTGAAAAAGCAGTTCTATGTTTTTTCTGTCCTTTTCCTCTCCTTCCTCCAATTTAGGTCCACTTCAGCTATATTAACGATTCTTAGGCAAAGCTAGCAGGTGTATTTACTTGAGTTATTTCTTTAGAAGAAATACTAGTACAGGATCTTTAAACTGCAGTTCAAAAATGTGGCTTGGCTCAGTTCTTCCTGAGCATTTAATAGACCATGTGTGAGTATTATCTTGTGGTATTCCTAACAAGCTGTCTGCCGTCTGCACAGCTGAGGCAGCTGTTTTCAGCTTTTTTCTCTTTCAGAACATATTTTTGTGTGGCCAGCAGGAGGAAAATGATAAAATTTGGCTCGGACCTGCATGATTACAGCTCACCATAAGTGCAGTCTCTGCTGATATTTTACAGTATAAAGTGTTCTTATAAGACCTCATGCAGGCAGATTTGCTTATCCTTATTTGATCTGGCTAATTATCACTTTGTTAGACTAATGTAAGGTCGTTTACATCTGCTGCTATCATGATGTTGATAACCCCAGCTTGCTGAAATGAGACCTTGTCTGATCTGGAGATCCTGGACTTCTGCACTATAGGAGGATGGGTAACCAAAATAAGGAACTGAAAAAAATTTCTCACTACTCTGCAAAGCTTTGACATGCTGTGGAAAGACTACAAAAATTTAATTTCTTCATAGATGCGAAATTCCATGTGAAAAGGGAAAGAAGAGACACTGCAGAACAGCAATGAAGAGTGTAGAGATCCTAAATATACTGCAAATGTATGTGGTCTTTTCCAACGCCTACCTTTTGGCATTAAAGGCGAGAGGCTGCTCTTATTAAGCTCCCCAGGAAGAAGAAAAGTTCAGAGAGGGTTGCAGAGTGCTTACGCTAACATTTTGCACATACGCCTGTGACTCAAACCTAGTCTTCTGAGTTCTCTCATATTAGTCAGCATGAATACTATCATCCCTTAAATACTCCTTTTTGCTGTTGAATTTTCAGAGGAGGAAAGTACTCAATGCCCGTAAGCAGTAGCACTTTCCCATGTAGACTGCAGCAGGCATTACACTTAATAATTATTTTTCTGCTGCTTGTGTAAAGTATTCATAACTTGTGTCCCTTCATTATTAATGGTTTAACCATGCCACTGGTGTAGAAAGAGCTGTAATTCCTGAGATAGTTTGGCAGAAGACTCTCGATTTAAATAAAATCTCATGTGTTTGAAAATGTCTTTGCTGTCTTTTTAGCACAATCACCTGCATAATATGATATGAAGTCCCATTACAGTACAGCACTGAAGTCTAAGGTGTTTTAGATGTTGCAGAAGGTGTAGGTAAGTAAGTATGCAAGCCCAAATCTGCTGAGCTACAGAGTTTACTGTATCATATCTCTGTCACCCTATGGATATTTTAGTCATCAGTGCTTCCCTAGTCTCTAATGAATCATTTAATTGGCCAAGATAAATGGCTGTTTAAGAGCTGCTATTTATGGCAGTGTAGTACTTAACCCAGCTTCCTTTTCAAACTGAGCACTTATGGCTGTTTCAGATCTATCTAGTCACTGGTCTGGTGTGAATGTCGTAATGGTCTACTTTTACTGCACTTTAAGTTAATGTTTGTGGCTATCCTTATAAATGTAGCTAATGGCATAAGTACCCTCATGAAGGGATTAGTATTCATTCAGAATAGTCAGCACATCTGAATGTAAAAGGGATTACCTACATAGTACTTGATTCATGGTTGCATATATAGAGTTTCCACCACTACCATCACGACATTATTATGTCATTTATTACTGCAATGGACGTACAGCTGGTGGGTGGGATGGGAAGAAGGGCAAAAAAGGTATTTTTATGTGCAAAAAAATGAATAGCAATATGTTATCAGATTCTCAGTCCTAAAAAAGAATGTCTGGAATCCACAGCCTCAGGTTATCACTCCTTAGCTGAGTTTTGCTTGTGATAATTAACTACCTAATGCTTAGTTGCTGAATAACTCAGGAGAAGCAATCTCTTGACAAAATGTGGGTTACAATTAGACAATGTGTTACTGTCAGTTGTGCTGGGAGAATTGGAATTAGTTGTATATTCCATTATTATTATGTACATATTATTATGTACTGGTGAAGGGGCTGGAGCATAGGTCTTATGAGGAGTGGTTGAAGGAACTGGGACTGTTTAGTCTGGAGAAGAGGAGGCTGAGGGGAGCCCTTATTGCCCTCTACAACTACCTGAAAGGATGTTGTGGTGAGCTGGGGGTTGGCCTCTTCTC
>VWZZ01005958.1:4086-94336 GCA_013399095.1 Psophia crepitans
CGCGGTGCGGGGAAAGACTACAACTCCCGTCAGACGCCGGGGGGGCTGGACGGGAGGGTGTGGGGCGGACCTGCTAAATAGTGGAACAGCGCACCCGCCTCGCATAAAATGGCGGCGGCAGCAGCGGCTGAGCTCTGAGTGGGGTACGCGGCTGGTGGACGCGCGCTTGCTTGCTCCTCCTCCCCTCACCACCTCTATGTTGTGGCTCTTACCACAGGCGGGGGCCGTGGAGCTGCGGTGAGGGGGAAGCCTGAGCCTGCGTGCCTCGGGGCCGGCTGGTCACTGGTAGGGACGGGCGGCGCTGGTGGCACCCGCCGGTGCGGAGCGGTGCCGCTCAGGTAGAGCCTGCCGCTCCCGTCCCTTCGGCAGGAGGAGGCTGAGGCTGCTGTGGGCGGGGGCCGTTCCGGCTCTTCCCTGCTCGGTGGTGGCTGCGGCTCGGGTCTCCATGTCGGACAACCAGAGCTGGAATTCCTCCGGCTCCGAGGAGGACCCCGAGACCGAGCTCGGGCTGCCTGTTGAGCTGTGCGGGGTGCTCAGCAAGGTAAGTCACCTTTCCCTCGCCCCGCGACCTCTCGTTTGCCCGCTTCGCGGCTGGATGAAGGTTGTCAGCCCTGTCCGCCTGTCTGCTGTCCGCTCCGGAGGATCAGGCCGACGCTCCCGGTGCCGGTGGAGGGGCCTGCTTGGGGGGCCAGGAGGCTCCGCGGGAGGCGCTGGCACAGCCGGGGCAGCTGCCACCTGACGGCGAGGAGCCTGCCAGGCAGCCGCTGCGGCGCCCGGCGCCAACTGCCCGCGCCCCCTCCCTTAGCCGCGGGCACCGACGCATCCCCGCCGCCGGGGCCCCCTGCCTCTGCGCAGCTGCCGCCCGCCCATCCCCACCCGGGGAGGAAGCCCTTCCTCGGGGGAGAGCCGCGGGCGCGTCTTCAGGCCGGCCGGACGGGTGGGGGAGGCGTCGTTGCTGCCCCGGCCCTGGGGTCCCTACTGCGCGCTGCCCCCACTACAAGTCCTCTGGCTGCCCGGCGTCAGGTTCCAGAGAGCCGAGCCTGGGGAAGCGGCGGCCGGGTGCTCCGGGGGAGGGCGTTTCCCCCGCGCCTCAGGCTCCTGCTCGGAGCCGGCGGCGGGCCCCGGTGTGGGCTGGAGCCGTGGTACCCCGGGAGCTCCCGAAGGCAGGCGCAGCCCCTGGTCGCTCAGCAGGAGCGGGCACGGGAGCGGCACAGCCTTTAGTCCAGGTAGCAGAGCAGGGCTATTAAATAATCCTACAGCAAGAGCTACGGGTGTTGGAGTGGAAGGAAAATGACCCTAAAGCTTGTTTCCCCTTTTAAAAATAAACATAATTTTTTTGGTTTTTTATCGCTGAAAAGATGATGACTTGCAAGTATGTATTGGGTGACACTGGGAAATTTTATTTTTAGGAGTAAAGTTGTATATTGAATTACTAAGTTTGAATGTAGATTTATTTTTTTTTTATTACAGAAAGTACCTTTGGAATAATGTTGAAATACCTTCAGTAATAAAGCACTATGTTTTGAATTTTTTTCCTGTGCTACATCATAAGGCTGGACACAAGCCAGTGTAGGATGCACAGGTCACAGAGAGCGTAGACTGGCCCTGGAAGCTGAGAAAACAGCTATAATGGAGCTAGCACTCTGCTTTTTGTGAGGGGTCAGTGAACTCCTTCCAGCCTGAAAATGTTTCTAACCCAGAGATGAGAGGAACGTTAGGAGAGAAGGGTCTCGGGCTTTCGTTTGTGAGATCTTGTCATCTCGTAGTGGACGGGAGAAGGAGAGGATGAGGCGGATGTGAGATGTTACAGTGGTTAAAATGTGAGGGTTTGGTTAGTGTAGTTTTATTGTGTTTTTTTTTCCACTGTAGTTTTCCTCCCATTAGCTGCTGCCGTCGTTAGAAACTTCAATATTTGTGGGATGTAACGGATTTTCATGTTGGCAAATTATTAAGTCCAGGTGCTGTTTGTTACTGGTGCAGCAGATGAAGCCATGGCTTCTGTCATTCTGTAGTTTTAGTGTGTGCAGACTTTTTATTTTCTGGATGGTTATGTTGTGTAGCTGATGCCGCTGTTCCTGTGAGAACATGGGATGTAATCTGAATAGTCAAGTATGGTGAAACCTGTTGCAGTAAATATGCTTGAGGGATAAGTTTACCTCTTGTTAGTTGATACCTCAGTAATATTTGAGAAACTAATTAATGAAATGGCAGCATACTGAACTTTCTACTAAGGAAATATCTAAATATCTATTTTTTATTAACTTACTGTGTATAATTAAATTTTAAAGCAATAAAAGGAGACTGCAGTTCTCTGTGCGCTTAGTAGTGTTTCAGTTCTTTTGCCCTTCAGTAAGGAGAGAATCTTTGAAGGAAATGGAGTGTTTTGGTAAAAAAAGCTTATTAGAAATACATACTGCTGATTTCAGAACTCTAGGCTGTTTTCCATTGTATTTCCTGCTGACAATTTTGAAGTGGATATGAAGAAACAAATTCAATGTGGAAGAATCTTTCTTGAAGCGAAAGAATCTAGGTGCTTGAAAAACAAGTGGTCTCTTCTTTGCCAAAGCCTTGTACCTACCCAGTATACTTTAAGGACTCTTCGTTCATGGCACATTTTGACTGCAATAGCAAGCATTGATTGCAACAGCAAATGCAAGATTAACTGCTATATTTGTCTCAACTGTGTCAAAGAAGGAAGGGTGTTTTCCTCCCTGTCCCTTGCTCTTTTGCTCAGGATAACTTTGGACTTTGCCTTTCACATCTGGGAGGAGTTGGAAACATGAGAGATGGGAGTAGAGGAAGACAGGAAATAATATACCTCCGTGATCGGCTATGTTATCAGTCCATGTACTGAGCACAGCTGAGACTTTCTTTAGGAATACTGAACATAGCAAGTCAACGTACTAAGAGATCAGAAAGGGCTTTATGTTTGGAGAGCAAATCAAGGTCTTACCTACACTTGAAAATTAAGAATTTCTTAGCTATAGAATGTATTTTCCTTAGAACTCCTCTTGTTGCTAGAGTTAGCATGTAGTTATGGGATGTGTATTAACCAATATGTGTAGTATAATAGGGAAGCAAGCCTGTTAGTCGACGTTCTTGGGGTTTTTTATTAGCTGATGTTCTGACTGATTTTTATTTATTTTTTTCCAGTGGACCAACTACATTCATGGGTGGCAGGATCGATGGGTAGTTCTGAAAAGCGACACACTCAGTTATTACAAGTCTGAAGATGAAACGGAGTATGGCTGCAGAGGCTCTATCTGTCTGAGCAAGGCTGTGATTACAGTAAGTGCTATTTCATTACTGCTATCTTTCCATGTTACATGTTCGTAGGCTAATGTCTGGTGAAAGCAAATATGGGTATGGCAAATTCTGTCAGGTCAGCTATTAAGAAAGTTAGTGATATCAGTGGAACACTGTGAAGCAGGACAAGGAATTCCTAATAAGAAAACAGGCTATTCCCATTTGCTGCTGCAGTAAGCAGCTTTTCATCTCTTATATTAGAGGTTTCTGTGAGTAGGGGTGCAGTTTGCCTCTGGAGTCTAGCAGATTTTTCTGGAGGTGAGCCAAAGACCCCTGACCAGCTTTCCAAAGGAGGTACCATGTGTGACAGTCTTTACACTTTGCACTAGAGAGACAGAGTAGTAGTTATTTGACTGCATTGTCTGAACACGACTCTGTAGAACACTTCCAGAAGACAATGGTCTAACCATGTGCTTCCTCATCTGAACAAGTTGGTGTGTTGTTGGTTTTGTCATATGCTAAAAATTCCACTAGTAATTATGAAGAGCCTACATAAAAGTGAAATCTCAAAAAAGATGATTTGGCCTTTTTATGTATTAATTATGTATTAGTTATGACTAGTATTAATGATGCGTGTTAATTATGACTAATACTTGCCAGAAAGCATGCTGTAGCTTTTCTGTTACATTTAGTCCAGTTATGTGATTTAGGGGAAAAAATAGCTGAATGTCTGTGTAGCACACAAGTTCCTAGAGTAGTCGTGTTAAATTTCAGTATTTTCATTCTTATTCTAGTGAATGTGTGTTTTTTTTCAAACTGTATTAAGAATAACAGATTAAAAGTTTTCTTTCTTACTAATATTCAGCTTACAAATAGAGTTTTATTAAATGCATCTTGGTTTGAAAAAAAATAGATTGCATCAACTATGCATTTTGGAAAAAAACTTGTGAAGAAAAAGCAATTTTTACATTTAGATGTCTGACAGGTATTGCAGTCATCTAAAATTTAAAACATTACCTCATTTATTTTAAAACTTTTAAAAAGCTGCTTAAATTTTTAAAACTTGCTCAAGATTTGACTAACTCAGGACTATATGGTGCACAACAACTATTTCTAGGAATTCAGATTTAAGTGTACTTCTGGCAGTCTGTAGTAGTACCAGCCTCTGATCAGGACTTCCAAAATGTCTCTGGCTCACTAGTAAGAGGCTTAATATGCCAGCCAGGCAGAGAGACAAAGGTGATGGCAAGGAGGCAGACCAAGAGACATCTGAGAACATGCTGTAGAGCTATCTCAGCAGCCTGAATTTCAGTGGTGGTGGCAGAGTGAGAGACTCTAATGATGCTGCTATTGCTGCTGGAATCTTTCGGTACATTGCACTTTGTGAAGGGAAGTTGGCAAGTTTATCTTCTGACTAGGAAGTGGATAATACTGGAACTTCTTACAGATAGCTCTTTTTTCCTTTTCTATTTCGCACTTGTTACATCTGGTAGCTTGAATCATTGCATTCTTTTCAATTCTTGTGTGTTGAGAGAGAATAAAAAGTGGGCACAGTTCTGAAAGTTAATCTGGTATTTTAGTTCTTCCATTTTCATTCAGGCTCATGCTTTGTGAGTGGTATTGGACAGTTCAATTGCTTGATTATAGTTTGAAATGGCATCTCTGAAACCTAGTAAACTCCTGTTAATTATTTGTAGCTGCAGTTAAAGTGACTGTTGTGTGAAATACTATTGGATTGTTTCATGTGTCTAGGATATAGAAATTTACTTTGACACTGTCATGTGATTATTCTATCTTTTATTTTCCACAAGGTATTCTTCTAAACCAGAATTTTAGCAAGAATGATTCTGATTTGATACTTGTTTGGTAGCAAATTGAGTATCTTTAAACCTGTGTTTTCAATAGAAAATTAATTGTGCACCAAGATAAATATTTAAAATATTCTTCCTAAAATACGCAGTTTATCTTGACTTGCATGTCTTCCTAATTATAAGCTTACTAGTGTGTATTTAAATGCATAGGAGAACAGCAACAGCTGATAAAATAAATGTTGAGGTGCTAATGTGTGAAAACTACTTTTGCTATCAGTGGAATTTAGCTTTTACTGTGTATCTTGTGATTACTGTGGTAGAGAGAGGAAGTCAGGTTTCTTTCTGGTTTAATGTGCAGTAGCACTGATTTGACATATTTGGGATCTTAATCTTGAATATTTATCAACAGTCTTTCACTATGTTCTAAGTTTAATTTTCCATGATCTCGCTGCTCTGGAGTCAGGCGTAATGACTACCTATCTCCTAACTGGTGTATTTCAAGAAGTCTTTCTTCGGTACAAGGCAGGACTTAAGTGGTATGAGATGGTGTTGGTGGTTTGTAATGTTTCCTTGTAGGAAAGGGTGGTCAGATTTTTATGAAGCTCTTTTAGGCACTCAGATTAGATATACCTGTTTGGATTCAGTGGGGAATGTAATTGTTTGCTGTGTGTAATTAATGCTACTAGTAGTATACAATGTTGATGTATAAGCATAAATTTGGAAAGCTGCTGTCACCGAGTACTCTTACTGTACTTCCAGCAATGAAGATGAGCATAATAAGTCGTAGTATTGAGACATGAATATTGTATTCAGAAAGGCACAGCTGCTTCTGCTCATTTTATGATTCCTATCACATTGGGCAGAGATTGATAAATAATTCTACAGGGATGTTTGTAAGATGACACTAGTCTCTCCCTTTTATTTGATGAGAGGAATACTTGTTAAATTAGCTTGTTAAAATAGCTTCTTCGGGTATTTCAAGTCTGGAATTATAATGCCATCTCTCCAAAACAGGTAGATCCCTGTGATAGTAGTCTTTAACTGAAAGGAAAAGATGGGGTCTGGTTGGGCTACTTGCTGTATTAACCACTGGGGCTGAAAAGCGCTGATTTTTTCTGGAATAGAGGACTAAGGAATTAATATTTATTGTATACTCACTGGATTACATCAAGTAATGAGCTGGCCTTTTGAATTAGGTTATGGGGAAGGACAATGGCAGTCAGTACCTGATGCTGAGTTGCATTTAGCTAGATAAGGAAAAACACCTTCAAGGTGTTTAGTTGGCTTGTAACAGTGTGGAGGCTTGAACTCAAGTTAAAATTGTGCTATGTGATCAAGGGATAAGAAGAAATTATAGGTGTCATAAAAAGTTCATATATATTACAGATTTAAGCTTTGTTATATTAATCTAGCCTGGATATCCTGAAGTATTGCAGTAGTTGATTGTCAAGACTAGATGGTGTTTATTAAACATACCCTTCATTGCCGTAAAGCTTTGTAGCTCTTTCATTCCTAAAGTCAAGCTTTCAGTGGGCACTTCTGTGTACAGGATTAGGAGTGAATGTTGATGACAGTCCTGTGGTGGCAGATCTATGGGATTCATCTTTGGAGTTGGAAGGTCTAGAGTCTGTCACTAAAAGACTGACCAGAAACGCAGGTGAAGCTCCAACTTCCAGGCAGACTCGCCTTTCAGCTTGTACTGTCTTTGCCTTGATTACTGTGTCTATGCTGATAGTGCCATCACTTCTTTTTGAGTTACTCGCCCTAGCTCATGCAGTCACAGCTATGCACAGAAAAACATCTGGAAGGGAGCTCTTGAGGTCATCTGCTGTGCCCCCCCCTCTGCCCCAGGCAGTCTCACAGAAAGGCCAACACTAATTTAATCCTGGTGATAATTTATATTAATAGATTTGTAAACCATTGTTTACAGATTCTTAGCAGTGAAGTGTTTAGCTCATGAGTTCTAGGTTTTTTCCAGAAAGGATTTGACTGGTCAGGCTAGCTCTTCTGCGTGGATCCATACGCATACGGAGGATCTTAAAATTCATCAAGCATTACATTTCTCTAAGTATTTTTCAAGAATGCTTAAACTCAGCCATGTGTGAATTTTATATTTTTTGTCACTAGAGGTGACTACCTATACACAGAGTTTCAAAAGCTTACGTTCCAACTTAACCTTCAGCTTTTCTTCAGATACGAATTATACTGGCCATACTGTTTCATCTTCCTTTCTGCATATACTACTAATCTAGAAAAAGGTACTGATTTCTAATTTGATAGCTTAAACAAGATGCAATAACTACAATGCAATGATTTTCCTTCGTTTTGGTTATACTATGATGATGCATGCTCATGTCAAAATCTTAATGGAAACATACTGTTGGTTACTGGTCTTTTTTTAAGAATTCTTTTTTATTTTGTTGAAAAGAGACATTTAGACAATTTTGTGGAAATGCCTGGACCAGGATTGAGCAATAAATTCACTTTGCATAATGAAGATATTTTCAGTAAACTAGTTTTTTTTCCAAAAACAGTAATTAGAAAGCACTGTTGCTCAATGGAGGCAGTGATGATGTTTTATATTAATATACAAGTTGCAAGCCATTCCCCTTCAGAATCGACTTCTGAAAGGGTGGATTTCTTGAGTGTTTATTGTGGATACTTGTACCTCAGGATAAGATAGAAAGATAGAAAACTGAAGTCTTCCTGAGAGAGACAGCTTAGTGAATTGTCTCAGCTTTTGTCCTAAATAACAATAAATGGCTGTTGTGAAGAACTTAAGAAATATTCATGTTATAAGTTAGGGCTGGTGTAAATGTGTTAGTTCCAGTTTATGAAAAGAACAAGAACACTATGTGAAATAACTAAGCTGGCAGCTTCCAACTTTAAACTTCTCCTTTCCTTACACATAGTCTAAAGACAGAGTGAGATGGTTCTTTCCAGTAATCATAGAATCGTAAAGGTTGGAAGAGACTGCAAGGATTGTCTAGTCCAACCGTCCCCCCACCACCTATTACCCACTAAACCATGTCCCTAAGTACCACATCCAACCTTTCTTTAAACACCCGCAGGGACGGTGTGTTTAAACAACACATTCCAATGCCGGACCACCCTTTCCAAGAAGAAATTTCTCATCTCCAACCTAAAACTCCACTGTCAGAACTTGCAGCCGTTCCCCCTTGTCCTGTCGCTAGTTATCTGTGAGAAGAGGCCGACCCCCAGCTTGCCACAACTTCGTTCAGGTAGTTGTAGAGGGCAACAAGGTCTCCCCTGAGCCTTCTCTTCTCCAGACTAAACAAGCCCAGTTCCCTCAGCTGCTCCTCATGAGACTTGTGCTCCAGCCCCTCCACCAGTTTCATTGCCCACTAATAATAAAAAACTTGCCCCATTTTTTAATGAGATGATTAGTTGAACAGCTGCCCTTCCTCACTCTGGTAGTATTTCTGGTTAATTTATAGTATGATGCTGGCCACTGTTAATAATTAGCCACTTGTAAGGCGAAGTACAAATTGACATTTTTAAAAACAGATTGAAGTTAACAGTGGACGCTTCATTTGTCAGTTTAAACAGATACAGAAACTTCATATCAGAGCTTTTTCACAAAAACTTTAAACTCCACAAATATTTAAGTTCTAGAATAAAGATATATTTTCAATTGAAGGAGATGTCATTGCTAGACAAATATTCTTAGTATTGTTTAAAAAACTTTGAGCATGAAGAATCGTGTCTTGCAAAATAGACTTTCAAAAATTTACCTGGACATTGCTGTGGTTCTTCTATATTTTTTAAAAAAGTGAAATGTAACAGTATTTCAAAAGCAGTTGGAGTGGTAGTATAGAGAAGCGTACTCACTTGGAGGACTAATGTGGCTAAACTTTGAATCTGCTTTTTTCTAGCTACTGCTCTGAACTTTGATCTTGCTAACAGACCTTCTTATGATGAAAGAGTGATGTAATTGTAGCTGTTGTTTACTAATAGATTTGACTCAGTCTGTTGCTAGTTAAGCTGATAGCTTTTAGTTGGTGAAAGCTTTTATTGAAAAAACTAAGCTATAAATCCATGCCTTGGGCAGAAATACCGTAGCAGTAAACGTGTAATAATTGCTAATTGCTTGGGAAAATATTGTTTCCAACTGTCTGAGGTTGGAAAACAAATCTGTTTTAGTATGAAGTGATGAGTATTTAATAAAATAATTAATTTTCTGTAATTTGATAAAGTGCTTCCTCAGTCTTAATTGCTACTTAAAAGATGACCTCAGTAAACTAAGACATAGAATACAAGCTCTAACTAGTTAGGGTTTATTTAGGACACATGGCAATTAGTACTTTCAGGCTTTGGTGTGCACCTTAAATAATCAAGTAGCTAAATCCAGACTGTTGGAAAATCTTGGCTAAATGGGAAAGAAATCTGTATTGGTATTCTAGACAGAGGCAAGTATGGTCAGGAATGCATACTCCTATGTGAGAGACCTGAGGTGATTGTATTCTGGAGAGGATACAGGAGCAACAGGACAGTGAGGGAAAGAAAGGTAGTTGATGCCTGGGAGATAATGACACTGGGCTGATGCTGGTGCAGCAGGCAGAAGTTGCTTGGAACATGGGATTCTCATGGACAATTACTTTTACCATTCATCCTCTGTACAACTTTGTATATGTGTCTTGAGTTATCTGAACCAGCAATGAACAGGTTGATGTTCAAAGTGAAACTGTCAGAATGTCGCCCTGTACTTATCAAAGTGCTCTAGACTGCTATATCCTTGAGAAGAAAGAAGCAATTATGTGGCAGGATAGAGAAACGGAAGATTTCTTCCTCAGTGTGTATTGAGGAAATTAAGTCAGAAGTGGAAAAATACACGTCCAGAACAGTACAGGTGAGACTGTTCTTCGTATTATGATGAAGAATTCTATAATGATTAAGATGTGAAAAAATCAGTGATGTGTGTTAACCAAATATTTTAGGATTACTTCATATTGCTGCAGAATTCAGCTTTAGTACTTCAATATAATCATGTTACCACACACTTGAAATCAGGGCTGTAATCCAACAGTACTTCTGTGAACTTTTTATTATCAATTAGAATATCATGCTTCCACTTGACTTTTTTTTATTAGGAGAAAATTAATTAAGTTTTAACAGTGCTCATGATTTGACATCCACTTAAGGATCCTAATTCCTGTCCACGGTTTATATTGGAGCATTTTCATGCTGTGGAGCATTTATCACTGATGCTACTGCAAGCCTTAAATAATTCCAGTGTTTGAATTTGGTGTTAAAGCTATGATTTTATACTTGCCGATTTATTCTTGCTCAATCTGAATTTCTATACATCTTTATAAGATTGATTTATAGTTGATTTATTGTTCACGGATACAGGTGGTTCATATGTTGTCCCCCTCAGTAGTTGCAGTGTTGCTCAACTGTCCTGCTAGGCAACCTGCTGTTGATTTTCTGTCTGATCTGTCTTGTGATAGTCATTAATGACATTTTTAACATTCCTATTGAGGATTTGTACAATACCAGATCTCACTTCCTGATATGTGTACCTGAGTAAAAAGGTCAGGATACTTTTTTTTATCTACTACTATGCAGCTGCACTAGCTCATCTCCTGTTTTGCTGCCTCCTAAAGTTGCTAACTCATCAGACTTTTGCTTCGGTTCTTATACTCAGAATAATTCTTCACAGGTGACTACTTGAGTGGTGTTCCTGCTTCTCCCAGTTCATCTTCTTGTTGCCTCCTTTAGACATAAGCTTCAACTGCTGCTTTTGCCATGTTCCTCTGTGTGGGTTAGATTAAATACTCTGGCTGACTTCAGCCAATTTTAAACTTGAGAATGAAAGTTTCTGGGATGACATTCATTAGCAACATGCCTTGTGCTAATAATTAGTTCTTAGACATTGTTAATTAACACTGTACATTAGTTCTTACACACTAACAATTACAGAATCATAGAATGATTTGGGTTGGAAGGGACCTCCAAGAACATCTAATTCCAACCCCTCTGTCATGGACACCCTCCACTACACCAGGTTGCCCAGACCTCCATCCAACCTGGCCTTGAACACTTCCAGGGATGGGACCTCCACAGCTTCTCTAGGCAACCTGTTTCAGTGCCTCACCACTCTCACAGGGAAGAATTTATTCCTAACATCTAACGTAAATCTCCCCTCTTTTAGTTTAAACCCATTACCCCTTGTGCCGTCACTACACTCCCTAAGAAACAGCCCCTCTCCAGCTTTTCTGTAGGCCCCCTTTAGGTACTGGAAAGCTGCTCTAAGGTCTCCCTGGAGCCTTCTCTTCTCCAGGCTGAACAACCCCAACTCTTAGCCTGTCCTAAAAGGAGAGGTGCTCCAGCCCTCTCACCTTCTTTGTGGCCCTCTTCTGGACTCGCTCCAGCACCTCCATGTCTTTCCTGTGCTGGGGACCCCAGAGCTGGATGCAGCACTCTAGGTGAAGTCTCAGGAGAGGGCAGAATCATCTTTCTTGTCCTGCCACGCAGGACATCATTATGTATTCAGAACTGCCAATCTTGCGTCTGACTTATATCCTAAATTAGCTCTAAGTATGCTACAGCCAGTACCATATAGCTCGCCTGGTATCTTTTGTTCTTGATGGTCCTAGTTGCTGAGGTCATAGAATCATTAAGATTGGAAAAGACCTCCAAGATCATCTACTCCAACTGTCTCTCTGACACCTATTTTACCTACTAAACCATGTCCCAAGTACCACATCCAGCCAGGGACGATGACTCCACCACCTCCCTGGACAACCTGTTCCAATGCCCGACCACCCTTTCCAAGAAGAAATTTCTCCTAATCTCCAACCTGAACCTCCCCTGGCGCAACTTGCAGCCGTTCCCCCTTGTCCTGTCACTAGTTATCTGTGAGAAGAGGCCGACCCCCAGCTTGCCACAACTTCCTTTCAGGTAGTTGTAGAGGGCAACAAGGTCTCCCCTGAGCCTTCTCTTCTCCAGGCTAAACAAGCCCAGTTCCCTCAGCTGCTCCTCATAAGACTTGTGCTCCAGCCCCTTCACCAGTTTTGTTGCCCTTCTCTGGACATGCTCCAGGGCCTCAATGTCTTTCTTGTGGTGAGAGGCCCAAAACTGGACACAGTACTCGGGCGTGGCCTCACCAGAGCCGAGTACAGGGGAACGATCACTTCCCTGCTCCTGCTGGCCCCAGTATTCCTGATACAGGCCAGGATGCCATTGGCCTTCTTGGCCACCTGGGCACACTGCTGGCTCATGTCNCGACCCCTGGGGAACGCCACTCACGACTGGTCGCCAGCTGGATTTCACTCCGTTCACCACCGCTCTCTGTGCCCGACCATCCAGCCAGTTTTGAACCCAGCGAAGAGTGTACCTGTCGAGGCTGTGGGCCGCCAGCTTCTCCAGGAGAATGCTGTGGGAGACTGTGTCAAAGGCTTCGCTGAAGTCTAGGTGGATTATGTCAACAGCCTTTCCCTCACCCCTCAGGTGAGTCACCTGGTCCTAGAAGGAGATGAGGTTGTTCAGGCAGGACTTGCCTTTCACAAACCCATGCTGGCTGGGCCTGATCCCCTGGGTGTCATGTACGTGGCTTGTGATTGCCCTCAAGATGTTCCATGACCTTCCTTGGCACCAAGGTCAGGCTAACAGGCCTGTAGTTCCCCACATCCTCCTTATGACCCTTCTTACAGATGGGTGCCACATTACCAAGTCTCCAGTCATCTGGGACCTCTCTGGTTGACCATAACTGCTGATAGATGACAGAGTGGCTCAGCAATCACATCCACCAGCTCCCTCAACACCCTCAGGTGTATCCCATCTGGCCTCATGGACCTGTGACAGTCCAGGTGGAGTAGTAGGTCTCTGTTTTGACCTGAATCATGGGGGCTTTATTCTGCTCCCTGCCCCAGACTTCTAGGTCAGGAGGCTGAGTACCCTGAGGATAACTTGTCTGACTATTGAAGACAGATGTGAAGGCTGCATTGACAATCTCAGCTTTTTCCTTATCCCCAGTAGCCATGTTCCCCACCACATCCGGAACGGATGGAGATTCTCCTTGGCCCTCCTCTTACTGTTAATATATTTGTAGAAACATTTTTTGTCAAGGTCACCTGATTGAAGAGCTCTTCAGTAGGGGGTGTGGGAAGGTGAATGACAGGACACTTAGAGAATTTAAGTATGCATCTTCTTTTGCCTGTTTGCCCACCCCTCAATTTAGAGTGTTTTATAACTGTCTTCTGTAAAATGATTGAGGCTTCTGGTCCTGGACTACGTGTGGTGTGATGCTGGGGAGGTGTTACTTTCCCAGGTTGCGACAGGTGCCTTGCCATGTAAGGTTAATAGTGCATTTATAGAAATGCTTACACACTCGTACTGTAAGTTGCTTATGTTTTGATTCAAATCAAGCTAATCTTAAGTCTTAGTGTGGTGTTTTCACAGGTACAGTGGGCATCTGCTTTAGCTGCAGCTGCATTGCTTTCATGGGATGGGAACTGTCCATGTCTATTATCGAGTCTAAGTCCACTGTGCTCTACTCTCTCTGCAGGTTCAATATAGTGCTGCAAAACATGGATTTTCTCTTCAGTATCTTCTCTGGGTGTTCCCTCATGGTTTTCTTGTGAAATCCGTATTGTACTACTGTTGCTGCTGGTGTACATACAGCTTTTGAGTCTTCCGTGACACACTGCAGTACATAGCATGAGATACAACAAAGCTCATCAATATACAAGTAGTGATTTTAGAGGTACAGCAGTGATTGTGATCCGGGCTGCTGTATTTGAGTGTTCTATAAAAACAAACTTTTAAAAAAGTGATGCATAGAGTTTCCACATTCTGTAAAGTTGATTCAAAGTTGCCTTGCTTCCTGCCCAATCAATAACTCTAGTTTTGCTGTGTATGATGGGATTTCTAATGAGTTTAACTTGCTGATTTCAAATCAATTCTAAACTGATGTTTTTCCAGGTGGTATAATTCTGGTTTTGTTGTGGGTTTTTTCCCCATGGCTGATGCATGATGTTGGTGGATAATGCAAATATTTTGCTTCTGATGGATACCTGAGAAGCATCATACGCATTTTTTGGCAGGGGACTCACTTCTCTAGTTTGGTTACCACCTAAGTGACAACATGCACGCTTCCATTTCCCGTATCTCATATCCCGGAGTCATTAACTGACAGCTCTAAAAGCAAGTTGTTACGACTTTGATAAAGTTGAAGATTCTTCAGACTGTATTCAAACAGGACAGGCCCATTAGTTTCTTACAGTGCATATCTAAATCTGTTAATACCTGGTCACTGAGCCATGGAGCTCTTACGTATGGTATCTACAGTCATTAGTAGATCACTGCACTGGCTGTGTGTACATGCTGTTTTACAGCTATTTCAGTCTTGCCCTCATTTGTTCTAATAACACAGTGCCATTCCGTGTGTTTGACCAAAGTTTAGCTGGTATTTCAAGTATGCCCTTGCTATATTCTAGATCTTGCTATTAAAAGCCATTGGTTTTTCATTAGGCAGTTGCGAATAGCATATGTCAGAGCTGTGTTAATGTATAAACCAATACAACATGACTCAATACTGCATAGTAATTCCACATTATTAACAGGGAAATAATTGGATAAAATATTAATTAACAAATCGGGTCCTGTAAGACTATAGGATAGCTGATTACTTGATCAGTCTACATCTAGGTCTCTCTGCCAGGTGTATAGAAAACCAGCTTAACCAGTTACACTGTTGAGAACTGTACCTTTCAAATTTTAAGTGTGGTTTCACTGCCGAAGTAACACATACAATATATGCTTGTTCCAGACTTAAAAAGGTGAATCTCACAGAGCTATTTTGCATCCAGGAACAAACCAATCTAACTAAAGTTTGCGTAGCATGTTAACAAGCAGATACTAAATTCTATTTAACATGCTTCTGCTTTCATGGGTGCAGTGGGCCTCTAATTTAGCTAGGTTTTGGGAAGGTAAGATTAGTATTAAAAGGAAAGTGTTGAAAGGCATTTTGATAGGCAAATGTCCAAACCTAAGACCTGAAGTAAAATATTTGGGTAGTATCAAAGAATGTAAAAATATTTGATAGGCTTTTGTAATTTTAAGCCTATTTTACATGACAATTTTTATCAAGAAATGTGCCCTTATGAGAGTTTTTTTAATATAGTAATGAGCAAATGATTAGATGTGTGACAAAACAAGTCTTGTTTACTTGCTTGTTTGCAGTAAGCTTTGCCTATATCCTGATGTAGCTAAAAAGTGGGCTCTTACTACTTAAGAGTAACAGCAATGAAAGGCAAGACATCCTAGTCTGATGTTCATGTAAGGCTTTGCCTGGGTTTTGGAATTCAGGATGGGAAACCAGAATTTTGTGTTGTGAATTTTGACTGACCCTTATTCCCCAGGTTTCTGGATCTACTTGGATTTTGGGTTTTTTTAGGAAGGAGGAAAGTGTTGCAAAGAGAGCTGGAACTTGCAACATCCCTTGGGTTTTCAGTAAGTTTTAATGAAATGTATTAAAACCAATGAAATATAATGTTTTCTCTAAGTTGCTCCACCCTGACAGTTAAGATAATGATATTAAGAAACCCTTGCAGAATTAGTGACTTCTTAGTAATTCTTATGTTTACACTTCCAGAACCAAGTGTCTTAAAAAACAGCATGTAGAGACAAAAGGATCTTGTTGGACTTCTATAATTGCGTGAGTTGGGTGTACATGGCAGAGGTGGGGGCTGCCACGCTGCCTCTCTGAGCTGGTTCTGGCCAGCTCCAGCAGATCGCCACAGGGCACACCTGAACCCCACAGCCACTATGGTGACACCACGAGGTAGACATCATTAAACGGAAAAAATGCTGCTCAGCGGTATGTGAGTAAGAGTAGTGAGGAAGAAGTGTGAGAAATAGCCCTGCAAGCACAGAGGTGAGGGCAGGAGGAGGGGGAAGAGGTGCTCCGGATGCTGAACAGATATCTCCAACAGCCTGTGGAGGAGAGCACTGCACACAGGTGTTCCCCTGCAGCCTGTGGACAGGGCCACATCAGACCAGAAGTCCATGCTGCAGTCTGTGGAGAGCCCATGCTGGAGCAAGTTTGTACTGAAGGACTGCAGTCATGGAGAAGATGCTGGAGCTCCATGCTGGAGCAGAGGAAGAGTGCAAGGAAGGAGCAGCAAAGTTAGTGTCATGAACTGAATGCAGCCCTCGTTCCACATGCCCCTGTGCCTGTGTTTTTAGTTTTGTCTTTGCTTCCCACTGTCCAGCTCTAACTGGTAATAAATTCAATTAGTTTTCACCAAGTCCAGTCTGTTTTGCCCATAATGGCAGCAGGTAAGTGATCTCCATGTCTTTATCTTGACCCACAAGCTTTTATCTTTCCTCCCCCTGTACTGAGAAGGGGGAGTGAGAGAGCATCTGGGTGGGGATCTGACTGCCAGATAGGGTCAAGCCACTGTAGTATCTAGAGAGTCATTATAGGCATGGCTTGTGATTAATGTAGTTCTTTGAAAGAATAAGAAAGGACAAGATTGTTCTTAAGCAAGGGGAGGATTTTGCTATGCCTGCTCAAACTTTGGGAAAGGAAGAAATCTCTAAAGGAAAATAGTGATGATTGTTGTCATTTAACCCAGCAGGCAGCTAAAACAACCACACAGCTGTTTGCTCACATGCCCCTCCCCTACCACACAGTGGGTTGGGTGAGAGAATTGAAAGGAAAAAAAAACACAACAAGGCTTGGGGGTTGAGATAAAGACAGTTTAATAGGACAGAAAAGGAAGATTAATAATAATAATGAAAATATACAAACCAAATTATGACAAACATAATTTTTTCACCACCTGAGGCCAATACTCACCTAGTTCCCAAGCTGCTCCATCTCCTGGCCAGCCCCCAGTTATAGATGGAACATACCATGTCATCCGGAATATCCCTTTGGCCAGTTTGGGTGAGCTGCCCTGGCTGTGTCCCCTCCCAGCTTCTTGGGCGCCCCCTGCCTTCTCGTTGACGGGACAAGTATGAGAAGCTGAAACGTCCTTGACTCCTTGGCAACAACTACAACATCAGTGTGCTATCCATGTTATTCTCATCCTAAATGCAAAACACAGCACTATACCAGCTGCTAAGAAGAAAATTAACTCTATCCTTGCTGAAACCAGGACCATAATGCCTATTCAGAGGAAATAATGTCAAGGAATGAGTAATGTTCAGTAATAGTAATGTTCAGGCTGTATTCTGAAAAATGAGTAGTGACTGCAGAAAAAAATATGTAACTTGACTAAATACTTCTCCTTAGTATTTAATAGGGTACAGAAGATCATATTTTTAGACCTATCTTCTGTGGTGAAAGTTTTATCAAGCATAGTATTCATTGTTAAAACACATATTTTGATTCATAGAATCATTAAGGTTGGAAGAGACCTCAAGGATCATGTAGTCCAACCGTCCCTCCGCACCTATTACCCACTAAACCACGTCCCTAAGTACCACATCCAGCCTTTCTTTAAACACTCTCAGGGACGATGACTCCACCACCTCCCTGGACAACCTGTTCCAATGCCCGACCACCCTTTCCAAGAAGAAATTTCTCTTCATCTCCAACCTGAACCTCCCCTGGCGCAACTTGCAGCCATTCCCCCTTGTCCTGTCACTAGTTATCTGCGAGAAGAGGCCAACCCCCAGCTCGCCACAACTTCCTTTCAGGTAGTTGTAGAGGGCAATAAGGTCTCCCCTGAGCCTCCTCTTCTCCAGACTAAACAGTCCCAGATTCAGCTGATTGAGAAGATTTTTCCTTTGATTATTTCAAGTACTATTCACCATGTAGAATAGAACTTTAAAATCATGTCTGTGGTACTTTATTTCACAGTCTTTTCTGTTCAGTGTTTTTTTGTAAGCACGTTTTCAGCCATTTTAAATTTTGTAGGGAGGAGACATAATTCCTCTGCAGTTGGAATCTGTGAATTAAATGATTTTTGAAAAATTATTTTAAGATGTGTACTTCTTGAAACTTGGCTGAGGTTTTTCACATGCTTTTTTTTCCTAGCTGAATAATCACAGCCTTTGCCAATTCCAAACTGGTTTTACATGGGAGGCGAAATGCAGTTTTCTTGTGTACTTTTAAAGTTAATTTCTTCAGTCATACAGCACAAATCTTAAAGTAAACTTTTTTCTGGGTTTTTGTTGGCCCCTCAACATAAATACACATAGAATGTGTTCATACAACCTTTTCTTCCTGGCTTCAGATAGGTTCTCTTTTTATTTGCTCCCATAGTCAAAATACACACTTTGGTGTTAGCCTCAGTTCTCAATAACTGCAATGTTGGTTTTTATTAATCTTGATAGATGCTGCTTACTGAAAACAGTGAAGATTTTCTTATTTCATCTTGTTACCTGTTGTTACTTTACATTGCTTTCACTGGCTTCCCCTTTTTCTGTTGCATCAGATGAGCTACTTTTTAAGGTCCATCATATTTCTATAGCTCATCATGAAAGATGAGCTTGCTCTGTTTAACATGCAGTAGTGGTTTTGTCCATTGCTTCTTAAAGTATTAAATACATATATCTCCCTTTGTCCAGTTTGCTGCCTTCTGCTGTGAGGAGGTTTTCTTGCTTATGTGTGAACACAGTCCTTTTTTTGAATGTCTGTTTCAAAAATAATACCATGTATAGTTGCAGCTTAGTGTATTCTGATAATTGCTTGTCCCCCCTCTGTCCTTTCTTGTCCTAGACATGTTGTCCTGGAATGATCCTCTAAATGTCCTGTTGGAAACTAGAGATAAGAGGGGGTTCTGACATTTGAGTGAATATATCCAGGCCCAAAACCTATTGAATGACCTATGAGAATGTATAGAAAGATTTATAGATCTTGTTATGTGGTAACTGCTCAGAACTCCCTTTTAGTGGAAGAAGTGGTAGTTTGTTCAGGTACTCTGTAACTGGAGGATTTCAGGAAGTTGTAGGGAGGTGCACAAGGAAGACTTTTTCTTAAATTCTGTGGGGATGGGGAAAAACCTGTTGCACAAACCAGTGGGTAAATCATACTGTGCAGGAAAGTGACATGGTTCACTTGGGAAAAGATCGTGTATTCAGCTCTGAGCTGGCAAACACTGGTAATGATAGTCTGGCTTGCATCTCATTTTCCAGGGTATAACTTTTCATGTCTGCTTTGCTAAGAGATATTTAAGTTGCAATTGGTGGAGACTATCTTTAAAAGATCTTTCTTGAATGTTAAGATGCTGGCAGATAGGCATCAGAGTTGCGAAGTGGTGTTCCAGTACCATCAGATATATCACGAGACTAAATGCACCAGCCTGTGTTCTGAGTGGAGAAGTGATCTTGGGGTGATTTGTCCCTGTATACATCCCACTTAAAAAACCCCAAAAATCTCTTAAGCATGGGTTACAGCATTTGCATATGTGGAATATATGCAAAGTGCAAAACACTTTACATTTATATAGGAAGAATAATCTTATGTTAAATCAGCTCTACTTTTATAACGCATTTTTTGTTTTTTTTTTAAAAGCTGAGAAGTAGGGTTTTTAATAGTGTTAGATATTCTGACATAAGGCATATAAGTTTAGGCCATTTTTTTAAGAAAAACCTTTCAGTTTGATTACAAAAATTTTAATTAATTTTATCAGTTTTCAGTTAAGTACCTTTTGACTGACACCATCCATAAGCCTACCTGGAAAAAAGAGTGAGAAGTTCTGTTAACTTGCTTTGAGCTGCACTAAGATAAAGGGGAAACATCAGGTTTCATGTTTTAATTTAAAATTACTACTAAAGTCTTTGCTAATGATTGAAAGCAAACTCAGAGGAATTCAGATCATTTGAGCTTTTTTCCCCATGTGAAAATTTTGTAAAGCCTAATTAAGTAAATCAAAATGCCTCACTTCACAAAATTCCTTTTTTAAAGCAGTGTTTTCTCACAGTTTTGCAATAGTTTTATTAGAGGGAATAAACCAGGTAGTACTTAATATTTACCTTCATTGTAAAATTACTTTTTTATTAATATAGTTCTCTTACGAGATTTTATGGCTGCGATAACTCAATCTGCAGAAAAGTAAATAATATGGTGTTCTGGTAGGATAAATGAGAATTAGCGTTAGAGGTTTTTGGAATCTGGCTTAAATATGACTGGAATTCAGAAATTCCTGAATTGTATTCAGCAACCGAACAGGTTTTCACATTTAGCTGTGGGCAAAATTGCTGTGTAACTATACTAAATTTTTCTTGATCTTGTATGAGAAAAAGACTTATTGGCATTATAAAAATAATTTAAAACTGCTATGTCAAAGTTTCAGGGGTAAATAGCTTTGTAGTGCTGAATTGGGTAAGTACAATGCTTGTTTTCATTCAGTTAGTATATGTTATTATAGTGTATAACACAGTGTACTTGTAAACTTTAGTTCTCTTCATAGCTGTACATGGTATTGTTTTGTTAATAACTCAGAACTGATGGAGCTAGGCTAGATAACAGCCTCTTGCATTTATACTAGTGACATTCATGTCTGAGGGGGAACTAAAGAATGGTAGTTCACATTTTCTGAAGGTCACTGTTGTTTGTCTTGTGTCCTAGAGGAGCCCTGCTTCATATTTTCTTAATATGAAAAACCTTCAACATTTTAAAATAAGTTGACCATAGATAAGTTTTAGTTCTGCAATGGAAATAGCAGCACAAGCACACTTGAATAGTCATGATGTATAGACCTGAGCTGGATCTGCTATGAACTGCCCCAGCTTTCCTCGGTAGGGAAAGAAGAAATACCATGTACAGTAGTGAAAGAACAAGCCAAAGTTTATTATTTCCAGTATTTTATTTTCTTCCATTGGGTACTTCTGAAGGTTATGAAGTATATAAAAACACTTAAGCTTCCCTGTGTGATTTGCCTTAAGCACGTGAACCAGGATTTTTCAGGCAGATACTGCTCTGTAGCTAGTTTCAGGAGTACCTCAGGCTTGAGAGCTGTATAGCAGGAAGGATTTTGTGTCAGTGGAGTCAGCTATGACTCATGAGACCTGAGCTGGCTAGGGACTTCCTCAGTAACTGTAGGCAAGTAAATGTTTCTTCATGTAAACTGTTCTTGCTTGTTCAGAATTTAAAAGCTGGTATTAGTTGGTTTTATACAGAAAGACCTGGGACACTTGAATATGTGCAATTGCCTTTATTTTGGCAGAATTCTCTGCAGGTACCTCAGGAAAAAAACTTAGGAGGCATGCCAGAAAGGGTGTTTGGGAATGCTGGAGGACTATTTCTTGCGCAGAATTATAATTTAGCTGTTTGACTGTGTGTGGCTCTGGAAAGAGCTCTTGGTGCACACACAAGCTGTCTGCCACAGACTCTTAAAGTCTGCCCAACTCACCTTTGAAAATTCTGTGAAGGTTTTTGGGTGCTCTCATTCAGTGTCATGTCAGTCTGTGTTTTGTTCCCCAGTGCAGTCTATGGATGTATGGTATTACGGGTGCAAATTGGAGCATAGGAGGTTCTGGGTTAATGTAAGGAAAAACTTTTTCACTGTGAGGGTGACAGAGCACTGGAACAGGCTGCCCAGAGAGGTTGTGGAGTCTCCTTCTCTGGAGACATTCAAAACCCGACTGGACGTGTTCCTGAGTGATGTGCTCTAAGTGGCCCTGCCTTGGCGGGGGGGGTTGGACTAGATGATCTTTCGAGGTCCCTTCCAACCCTTGTGATTCTGTATGTGTGTATGTATGTTGCAGGGTAGGTGTGTTAGGAAAAAGCAACCCTAGTTCACCAACCTGCTTTAGGTCCTAGCAGTAGATAGTGAAGTTCTACTTGCTTCCTGCTTCCCTGCATGACTAAAACATTCCTCTTGCCTTATTGTGGTTGTGAAAGGGCAGTAGGACATATGCTGGCCGCAGCACAGGTCCTTAACTTGTCACAGATGAAAATCCCTATTTATCCTCCAGCGTCTTGTCAGGTGTCTGGCTAAGAACTGTACCATTTTATAATCGCTTCTGAGCATAGGGAGGAAAGTGAACGCTAGGCTAGAAACAGTGAACCTGAGAAAAAAGATGATCTAAATTAAATGAGTTGAGATCTACTGGAAGAAAGTGAAGAGAAATGGAAAAACTTCCAGCAAGTGTAAGGAGAGGCTCAAGCTACTCTGAGGAGGATGTTAGAAGAATAAAGGACAGACCTGAGAAGTGATGAATAATGCTTTGTGGTCGCTGCTAGAGGCAGCTAGAGAAAACAATAAAAGCATTTATAGCAAGCGGGAAACCAAGGAAGTTTGCCCATAGCGCAGTGGGAAGGAGAATGTAACAGATGATACAAGAAAGTTACATAACAAATTCTGCCAAGTTACCAAGGAAGATGAAATGTGGATTTGTTCCTGATTGAGAAAAAGGTTAGCTGTCAGCAACTTGACTTGTTCTGTCTTAAGAACAGGTCACATGAGATTCAGGTGGTTTGTTTGCTCTTGGTAAAATGCATATTGGAGAACTTGCCTTTCATGTTCAGTTAATTCAGGGTTCTTACAGTGAAGCCTGTCTTTTAAAAAAAAAAATAGCAGAGGAACAGGGAGGGCGAAAATAATGGGTCTGATTTTACTTGCTAGAAAATATGGATTAGGAAGGAAAAAGCCAGGCTTGAAGTCAGTCTGGCCACTGCTGTAAGGGACAAAAATAAGTGCTCTTATAAATACATCAACAACAAAAAGAGAGCTAAGGAGACTCTCCATCACTTATTAGGTGCAGAAGGGAACATGGCTGCCAAGAATAGAATAGAATAATGAGGGTAAGGCTGAGGTACTTAATGCCTCTTTTGGCTCAGTCTTTAGTAGTCACACCAGCAGCCCCCAAGGCACTTGCCCCCTGGTGCTGGAAGACACGGAAGAGCAGGATGTACCCCCTATAATCCAGGAGGAAGCAGTTTATGACCTGCTACTTCACCTGGACTTGCACAAGTCCATGGGGCCAGATGGGATCCACCCGAGAGTGCTGCGGGAGCTGGCGGAGCAGCTTGCCAAGCTGTTATCCCTCATCTGTTGGCGGTCCTGGCTAACAGGTGTGGTTCCAGATGACTGGAGGTTGGCCAATGTAACACCCATCTACAAGAAGGGCGGAAAAGAGGATCCTGGGAACTACAGGCCTTTCAGCCTGACCTCAGTACCGAGAAAGATCATGGAGCGATTCATCTTGAGAGCGCTCACTGAGCAGGTGCGAGATGGACGTGGAATCAGGCCCAGCCAGCATGGGTTCATGAAGGGCAGGTCCTGCTTGACCAACCTGCTCTCCTTCTATGATCAGGTGAGCTGCCTAGTAGATGAGGGAGATGCTGTGGATGTCATCTACCTGGACGTTGGCAAAGCCTTTGACACAGTATCGCACAGCATTCTTCTAGAGAAGCTGGCAGCTCATGGNTGTCAGTCTGCTTGAGGGTAGGAAGGCTCTCCAGAGAGATCTGGACAGGTTGGATCGATGGGCCGAGGCTAACTGTATGAGGTTTAACAAGGCCAAGTGCCAGGTCCTGCACTTTGGTCGTGACAGCCCCAGGCAGTGCTGCAGGCTTGGGGCAGGGTGGCTGGGGAGCTGCATGGCAGAGAAGGACTTGGGGGTGCTGGTTGACAGCTGACTCAACATGAGCCAGCAGTGTGCCCAGGTAGCCAAGAAAGCCAATGGCATCCTGGCCTGCATCAGGAATGGTGTGGCCAGCAGGAGTAGGGAAGTGATTGTCCCCCTGTACTCGGCTCTCGTGAGGCCGCACCTCAAGTACTGTGTCCAGTTTTTGGCCCCTCAATACAAGAAGGACATTGAGCTGCTGGAGCGTGTCCAGAGAAGGGCAACAGAACTGGTGAAGGGGCTGAAGCACAAGTCTTATGAGGAGCGGCTGAAGGAACTGGGCTTGTTTAGTCTGGAGAAGAGGAGGCTGAGGGAAGACCTGATCACTCTCTACAGGTACCTGAAAGGAAGTTGTAGTGAGGAGAGTGTCGGTTTCTTCTCCCAAGTAGCAAGTGACAGGACAAGAGGGTATGGCTGCAAGTTGTGCCAGGGGAGGTTTAGGTTGGATATTAGGAAAAACTTCTTCACGGAAAGAGTAGTGAGGTGTTGGAACAGACTGCCCAGAGAGGTGGTTGAATCACCGTCCCTGGAGACATTCAAAAAACGTGTAGACGTGGCACTCAAGGACATGGTTTAGTAGGCATGGTGGTGTTAGGTTGATGGTTGGACTTGATGATCTCGGAGGTCCTTTCCAACCTTAGTGAGTCTATGATTCTATGATAAATCATGTATCACCTACCTAACTTCTGAAATGGTATTTAGCCTTGTTAGAGGATATTTCTTATCTTTAAGCAACTTAGCTAACAGGATCACCTCATCAACTGGCTTTTTTTGTAACATGGAACTGTATAGTGAGCTGACCATAACCCTAGACCTGATTTTTAGATGATCTGGTCTCTTAACTGTAGATAATGCAGAAGTGTGCATGCAGTGGATGGCCCAGAAAACTGTTTAAGGGTTTTACCTGGATTTCAAGAAAACATTTCCCTTCCCTCTCTTAGCAATGAGGCATAGATTTTCAAATATATTAAAAGTTGGTGTGCAAAGAAAGGCAGTACATAAACCTGCCTTTGAAAAGGGCAGAGAGTTCATGGTCTTAAATCACATTAGAAGATGTTTAGGTTAGAGATGGAGGGAGGTAGAGGGAAAGTGAGGATGATTGTGCACTGTAGTAAGTTATGTATGAAGTGTGGAATCGGTAGTATTTGCTTTTAACTCCTCCCAGAGGGTTTCAGAGAGAGGGAGAGATCTAGCAGAGGAATCCTGTCACAGCAGGGAAAACTTTGATAGCTAATTCTTGTACACTTGCTTTTTGGATGATTTTTTGGGGAGAATTTTGCATTTTTGTAGATGCAAGTTCCCCACCACATGGTTAAAGGAGGACCTGGCAGGCAGGTGGTTGGGAACGGGTATATAGGCTTGACATATTGATGTGACAGGTTTACTACCCTAAAGCAAGTAAGTCTTTCTCATATATAGTAATAATAGTGTAGCAAATTAATTTTGAAGAAGAGGGGCCTGGACTAGGCTGCTTGATGTGCTGTATCAGGTTTATGTGGCCACATTTTGGTAGAGGTAAGGCTACAGGGGTGGCTTCTGTGAGAAGATGCTGGAAGCTGCCCTCATATCTGGCCACCAGCCAGATAGAACTGGTTGTCAAAGCTGAGCTAATCAATGATGATGGTAGCACCTCTGTGATAACATACTTATGAAGGGGGAAAATCTGCTATCCAACAGTAGCTGGGGGAGAGGAATGAGAAAATGTGAGAAGCTATGCAGACACCAAGGTCCGTGAAGGAAGGAGAGAAGGTGCTCAAGGCACCAGAGCAGAGATTTTCCTGCAGCCCGTGGAGAAGGCCATGGTGAAGCAGGTTGTCCTCCATGGAGCAGATATCCATCCTGGAGTGCACTAAGAACCCCATGCCAGAGCAGGTGAATGCACTTGAAGGAGGCTGTGACTCCATGGAGACAAGAGCCCAAGAGATGGAGCAGGTTTGCTGGCAGGACTTTTGACCTGTGGGGGATCCACTCTGGAGCGGTCTGTTCCTGAAGGTCTGCACCCTGTGGAAGAGACCCACGCTGGCACAGTTTGTGAAGAACTGCAGCCTGTGGGAAGGACTCATGTTGGAGTTCATGGAGGTCTGTTCCTGTGGGAGGAACCCTACACGAGCAGAGGAAGAGTATGAGGAGGAAGAAGCAGCAGAGAGAGCCTGTGATGAACTGACCACAACCCCCATTCCCCATCCCTGTGGGGAGAGGGGGCAGAGAAATCAGGGGTGAAGTTAAGCCTGAGAAGAAGGGAGGTGCATTTAGTTTTGTTCTTATTTCTCACTATCCTACTCTGATTTATATTGGCAATAAATTAAATTAATATCCCCTAGACAAGTGTGTTTTGCCTGTGATGGTAATTGCTAAGTGATCTCCCTGTCCTTACCTCTACTGATGACCCCTTTGTCATACTTGCTCTCACTGTCCAGTTAAGGACACAAGCGATAGAGCAGCTTCAGTGGGTGCCTGGCAGCCATCCAAAGTCAACCCATCACATGTCCTTGTGTTCTGTGGTTCAGTGAAAGCAAAGCAGTATCTAGAAATGGTTTTGAAAGTTGTTTGGTTTGAATTAAGTTGAGATGGTCAGGTACTAAGAAACAGTAGCTACAGTTGATTGACTTAATAGTCACTTGCTGGTTTTTGTTTTCTGCAGGAAGTCTAAATTTCTTTAAATTGAACTTGAGTTTTGATGCTTGACTAAATATGTGAAGCCTCATGTAATTTTATTAAACTCTTTCTAGCGCAATTTTTATTTGGTAGTTTGGCTTCTCTTATGCTTTTCCTCTTTAGTACATCTTCAACAAGAAAGATTGTGTATTATGCGTAAATAGCTTTTGATTTCCAGATCCTTTGTAAATAATTCTCACTGACCCTGGACAGCTGTGCATTACAACAAATGAGACTTACTTTTAGGTGTGGAATGTTTCACAAGTGATCCATAGTACTTTAGTCATCTGCAAGACAAACGTATTTGCAGAGTAGTTCTTACATTATAAAGAACAGTGCTAACGGTGTAGACTTATCTTTAGCATATTTGTGGTCCTTATCACCATGTTCCAGTGTTTAAAGGGTGACTACAAAGAAGACATGAGGCTCCCTTCTTACAAGAAGTCACATGGAAAAGACTAGGACTAATGGGTACAAGTTACTCCTGGGCAGATTCTTGTTGGACACAAGGAAAATTGTTTAAAATGAGAACAATCAACCATTGGAATAACCTCCCCAGGAAGTGATGGATTCTCCAATGTGAGACACTTTTAAGATTCAGCTGGACAAAGTGCTGGGCCATCTTGTCTAGACGGTGCTTTTGCCAAGAAAGGTTGGACCAGATGATCCTTGAGGTCACTTTCAACTTGGTATTCTAGGATTCTGTGACTCAGATCATGTCATTTGTTTTAACCTAAGAGCTTGTTAGCTTCTTATTTGCATGTGTAACTTTTCTTTGTATTCAAATGCAAAAAGGTTTTCAGATATACCTGTACTATGTTTATTTAAGAGCAGTTTTCAAGGAGTGGGTGGGGCAAATGTGCTCAGTTGGATGTTTACTAAGGAGCAGCTTAGAGCTGACAGTGTCAGGGCACAAGGCAGATTAGATCATTGTTTTCTTTGCCTGTACTTTCCTTACCAACTTCATTGTAATGTTAGTAAAAGCTTTATAGCATTGTGAACCAAAAGTTAGACGTGTTTGAGTGGTGATATTGGAAAGGATTGCATGTTGCTCTCAGTTATCTGAAAAATCCTGTCTTACAACGTGATTGTAGCTGGGGCAGAGTGTGCCACAGCTTCGTTTAGTTCCTGCTCTTGTCATTTTGCTATAGTCTGCTTTTATGTTTTATCCCGGTGCTTTTTGCTATGATGTATGTATCCCTTCCATGTAAGAGTGATACTCATAGCAATAACCTTAACTTTTTTTTTTCTGCTTTGAAATACGTATATGTGTATTTTCCTGGCTGTGTCCAGTAGGTTTTTGCTAAAGGATTGGTTTCAAAGTGTGAAGTTTTGGTCAGTGTTTGTGTGGAACTTTTTTGTGACAATTTTATTTAATAAGAATGTGTTAAACAGGCGTTTCTATTTCAGAAGTCTGGCATTTTTCATTATGAGAGTATATGTTCATTATATCAGCTACATTAAACAGAATTTAGAATCTTGGATAAATTCAACACAATATAGACCAGGTTTTCTAATTACAGTGTTTTAGTGTTCAAAATATTCTGTGAGGTATTGTTGATCGTGTTGCTAATTTTAGCTATTCTTACACTCTTTTTCTTTCACAGCCCCATGACTTTGACGAATGCAGATTTGATATTAGTGTAAATGATAGTGTTTGGTACCTCCGAGCACAGGATCCAGACCACAGACAGCAGTGGGTAGATGCAATAGAACAACACAAGGTACGTTTGGCTTTTCTCTGATTTCCTTTCTCACTTCCTCCTAAGATCTGGTGGTGCTCGTGGAGAGTTGTAACCTTCCCTGTACAGTCATTGAAGTACTCAAAGTAATTATGACAGGTAAAAGCTGCAAGATTGAAGCTGTGTTTCAAAGGAATTGATTTACTTGTTCTTCATAGATAAGAGTTTAGAGAACTGAGAGCTAACAACTGTGAAACTTTCTTGAGCTCCCTCCCTTGAGAAAGAAGCTTGCGTTATGTTTGAGTGACTTTTTAATGGTTTTGTCCATCCTCTCTCACTGATTATTGAATTGTTTCTTATCTGTCCTAGATGTTAAGCTTGTTAGAGTCAATTCTACTAGATTACTGTTCTGGTTTTAGGCTCCTCTCTTTCATC
Source organism: Psophia crepitans (assembly GCA_013399095.1). Lineage (NCBI taxonomy): Eukaryota > Metazoa > Chordata > Aves > Gruiformes > Psophiidae > Psophia > Psophia crepitans. The sequence continues at coordinate 32,465 of VWZZ01005958.1, forward strand.
TTTTGGGTGCTTTTACTGTATCTGATTACTGACTTTTGTCTACTTGTCTTTTAACGCCCTGCTCTTCAGCATTTTGGTTCAGCTTTCCTAATCTGTTCCTTATGTTTTCCAGTCAACTTGGTTATTTTCATTTTGAAGGTCAACTGTTTTTGAAGTACATAGCACACAAAACATCCATTGTATTTTCAAGTACAAGATAGGCATTACACCAAAGTGTTGAGTTTAACTACAATACCTGGCACAATGCAACTTCTGCATTTGTGTTACACAGGTGTTACAGCAATACAAATTAAAATAGGTACCTAAGTAGGTACGTATTTTTACCTTGAGCTTTTTGACATGTTGTTTATATAAGTAACATGTAATTAGGAAGCTTCAACTTTTATTGGGCAGTCCTTACAATAAGCAGTACATGCCCTTAAATTTAAGTGCTGCCTTTTGATAATGGTTCTCCAAAAAAATCATTTCAAAGTATTAGTCCATTTATAGCTTGGCATTATGCCCTCACTTTGATATAGAGGTAACATTAAAACATACGAAATTAAGTTGCAAAGCCATGGCTCTTTTCTGTAGTGTAGTGAAAAAATACAAAGTTAACAGAGTATTATTGAGACAAAAATACTGCAGCTTCTTACTCTTGCAATATCTGAGAAAAATGTCTTGAGGATACACTGAATAAGTTGCTGGATTGCACATCTATAGAGCTGGCTTTTCAATACCTGTTTTACATGCATTGGAGGTCTTCAGGTATGGAGTTGTGAGGACATGGAACTTGATAACCCTGGGCTAAAATTCAGACTAGGTTTGGTGATTGATTTAGCTGGTGAAATGCCACACTTAACCTGAAGACCAGATAAACGGAAGTGTGGACTGGGTCATTGCAAGCTACTGTGCAGGAATGAATGAGGGAAAGACCCAAATTCTGTCTTAAACTCTGCTCTGCACAGCCTCAAAGGGAAGTCTTTTTCATGCTGTTCTCCCTCTTCTGAGGCTGTGATTAATTGTTGCTGAGTTCTGAGCTGACAATTTTATGGAGCCACCTATTTATAATATGGAAATATTAAGTGGTAATAGTTTAGAATTTGTCATTGTATGTGCAAATTTGGTATTGTTTGTGTGTCACAAACTAAAATAATCTGGTGTTTATCAATATTGAATTTTCTTCTCCTGCTTTACTGCCCAGTCCCTATCATGAGATATCTGTTTGCTTTTCTTTTTCTGTCTTGTGTTATTGGTAAACTTCAGTCATCTTACTCAATCTCCTTTTCAGATCATTAATTAGTGTTGAGGAGCATGAGCCTTCCAAAAGTGACCTCCCCTTTGTGAAGAAGCCTGATTATTTATGCAGGTGTTTTTGTTTTGGTGGTGCTTTTTTTTAAAAAAAGGCTTCTTTTAACATTGATTTGGTTTGCAAGAATTTGGCAGTTCTTTAAAAAAAATTAAAATAAATTGTACTATATCTCTGTCTTCACATTTAAAGGAGTGGAATGAGAGGTTTCTTGGATAATTCCACTACCCTTTTTTTTCAGTATTTATTTAGTATTGGGATAGGAGTACTGAATGCTTTATTAATTATTTTATTGCAGTTATCTTTCTGCTTATTGCTAAAAGAGTGAGTAGTGTTCTGCAATGTTATGTAAACTGAAGAAAAGTATGTCTACAAGTAGGAAGTGAAAATAAAATTCTTTCTACATGTGCTGAACTGACAAGAAACAGTTCAGTTTGCATCTTGCTGTCCTAATGTAATAACACTGGGCTTGACTGTTTGGAATCTACTGGCTTTTTCAGTATGTGTAGTTTGCAATTTCATGGATATTTGACATTTTTCAGTTTCTTGCATATTCCTTTTTTGCTCTGTAGTGTTTACAGCATTCAAGACAAATAGTTGTTTTCATTGTGTCCTGTTTTTTTGGCTGAGGTAGAGTTAATTTTCAGAAGCAGCTGTGAGGCAATACAGCCAGGACAGCTGACCCAAACTAGCCAAAGGGTTATTCCACATTGTGGTATACTCTGTTCAGTATGTAAAGGGTTGGGAGGACAGACAGGGGAGACACTGGCTGCGGAGAAGTCGCTGCTTGGGGACGGAATGGGCATCAGGTTCTGGGTGGTTAGCAAATTGCATTGTGTATCAACCGCTTTATATGTTATTTTAATAAGTACTGTTGTTGTTTTCCTCTTTCTTTTCTGTCCTAGTAAACTGTCCTTATCCCAGCCCACAAGTTTTACCTTTTTCTTGTTATTCTCCTCCCCATTGCACCAGAGGGGATGGGGGGAGCAAGTGAGCAGCTGCATGGTGCTCAGCTGCTGGCTGGGGCTAAACCACGGTAGTACTTTTTGGTGCCCAACATAGGCTCAAAAGGTTGAGAAAACGACAGATCTTACAACAAATTGGTTATATGCATTTATTATATTAGACAAATAGTTGCTTGTCACAATGGAGTTCTGTTTGTTAACATGGTTGTGTTATGTAAATTCTCACCTGCTGTATGTATTCTCTGCAGTGCTCTTTGTCTGTTCCCGGAGAGGGGTCAGGTTTCTTATTTTGCTATACTGTGTAATATCAACTTATGACCTCATCACTGGTCATGATGTTAAGCTGGTATTTGTATGCAGCACTGTTGTCATGCCTGTACCTCAGATGACATCTGTTGGAATTGAATAATGTTCACACCCAATCTGCAGGGATTGATAGGGGACTTTATCCTACTCTTTCCCCACCTTCAGGCTGGCTACAGCAGCTTAATTTTGAACGTCCTTGGAATGTCCACACCAGCATGTTCCTATTGCTAGGTCTCCTGATTGTGTTTCGGGCCTTATTTAAAGTTACAGAATAAATTTTAAGAATACCATAGAATCATAGAATCATTAAGGTTGGAAGAGACCTCAAGGATCGTCTAGTCTAACCGTCCTCCTAACAACTATTACCCACTAAACTACGTCCCTAAGTACCACATCCAACCATTCTTTAAACACTCTCAGGGACAGTGACTCCACCACCTCCCTGAGCAACCTGTTCCAATGCCCAACCACCCTTTCCGAGAAGAAATTTCTCCTCATCTCCAACCTGAACCTCCCCTGGCNCCTTCTCTGGACACGCTCCAGGGCCTCAATGTCTTTCTTGTGGTGAGGGGCCCAAAACTGGACACAGTACTCGAGGTGCGGCCTCACCAGGACTGAGTACAGGGGGACAATCACCTCTCTGCTTCTGCTGGCTACCCTATTCCTGATACAGGCCAGGATGCCATTGGCCTTCTTGGCCACCTGGGCACACTGCCGGCTCATGTCCGGGAGAGCGTCAACCAACACCCCCAGGTCCTTTTCCTCTGTAGAGCTTTCCAGCCACCCCGCCCCCAGCCTGTAGCGCTGCCTGGGGTTGTTGTGGCCAAAGTGCAGGGCCCGGCACTTTGCCACATTGAACCTCATCCCATTGGCCTCTGCCCAGCGATGCAGCCTGTCCAGGTCCCTCTGCAGAGCCATCCTACCCTCTGGCAGATGGACACTTCCCCCCAGCTTGGTGTCATCTGCAAACTTACTGAGGGTGCACTCAATTCCCTCATCTAGAGATCTTCCCCAAGACTGGATAGTCAGGGGTGGCATGACATGTGGGAGAGTACAGGCAAGTGTCTGGAGACATTCTCAGCCCTGATGGTTTGAAACTTCACTCTCAAACAACTACAGAACCCTGAGGAAGTGGTAGAATGTTTGAAAGGAAGACGCTGTGGCTGTTCCAAAGAGGCACAGCTTACTGCACTGTGCTGGACCCTGGCCAATATCTACCAAGCACTGCCTGATATTAGGTACCACCCTCAGCAGTGAAAGGGGGCAAAACAGGCCAACAAGCACTCTGACTACTCCAGCCCTAGTGATAGGCACCGTGGCTACTCAGGCCCCAGTGATGGGCACTGTGGCCAAACCAAAACGCCAACCTGTGCCAGTATCAATCTCCCCTATATAGAAAAGAAATACACACCAAAAAATCAGTTTGTTTAGTAAGGCATGACAATGAACCAGGAACATCATATGAACAGGAGGAAGAAACAGAGCCAGAGATAATCACCTGATCCCTGTACCTGTGCGAGCTGTGAGACGTATGAAAAGATTTCAGTTGCCATCCAGGGGAGCACATCATCACCTGGCTGCTCCAGTGCTGGGGTAATGGGGCCAGTAGCCTGGAGTTAGAGGGAGGGAAGCCAAGCAGCTGGGATCCCTGCCCAGGAAAGGAGACACTGACAAGGTGATTGGAGGGGGAAAAACCACAAGCCCTAAGCCTCTGGAGGCAAATTCTTTCAGGCATGAGGGAAAGGTATCCCTTCAGTTGAGCTGTTGTATGTTGGCCAGACAGGTGGACAACTATGGAGAAGAGTATCCAGTATGTGAAGAGGTATCCAGTACCTGAGGGAGTTAGCCATGCAGGCATTATGATCCAGACAACAAGCAGTTACCTGCAGATCCTGATGAAGTCCAATGTACCTGACCCATGTGGTCAAAGTTTGTATGGAGCACACCATTATTGCACACCAACTCATTGGCAGTAATAGACTAGGAAAGCAAAGAGCATCAGCGGTGGATGGAGTGGCTGGCCAACTTGGCTATACAAAGAAAGTCTCTTCCTTCCTCATCTCTGCTCTGGAGAAACTGGCCCAGAAGGTCCAGCAACTCAAAGATAGTATGTTCTGTTCCCTGCCTCTATGGACCAGTATCTCAGCTATTAAGAGTGTTTCTCTGCTCAGAGTAGAGCATATGGAGGGTACACATCACAAGGCACCCTGTGGTTTGGAAATTGTTGAATGGTTTAGTTTGGAAGAAACCTCAAAGATCATCTAGTTCCAGCCCCCTGCCATGGGCAGGGACACCCTCCACTAGACCAGGTTACCCAAAGCCCCATCCAACCTGGCCTTGAACATATCCAGGCATGGGCCCTCCACAGCTTCTCTGGGCAACCTGTTCCAGTGCCTCGCCACCCTCACAGGAAAAGAATTTCTTCCTTATGTCTAATCTAATCTCCCCTTTTTCAGTTTGAACCCATTACCCCTTGTCCTATCACTGCACTCCCTAATAAACAGTCCCTTGCCAGCTTTCCTGTAGGTCCCCTTTAGGTACTGGAAGGCTGCTAGAAGGTATCCCCAGAGCCTTTTCTTCTCCAGGCTGAACAAGCCCAACTCTCTCAGTCCGTCCTCATAGGAGAAATGCTCCATCCCTCTGATTATCTTTGTGGCCCTCCTCTGGACTCACTGCAGCATCTCCATGTCTTTCTTGTACTGGGGGCCCCAAAGTTGGACACAGTACTCCAGGTGGGGTATCAGAAGAGCAGAGTGTAAGGGCAGAATCACTTCCCTCAACCTTCTTTTAATGCAGCCCAGGACACAGTTGCCTTTCTGGGCTGCAAGTGCATATTGCCAGGTCATGTTGAGCTTTTCATCAACCAACACTCCCAAGTCCTCCTCGTCAGGGCCGCTCTCAATCCATTTTCCACCCAGCTTGTAGTTGTGCTTGGGATTGCTCTGACCTATGTGCAGGACCTTGCACTTGACCTTGTTGAACTTCATGTAATTTGCATGGGACGCCCTCTCAAGGTCCTTTTGGATTGCATCCTTTCCCTTATGACATGTTGACTGCACTACACAGCTTGGTGTTGTCAGCAAAGTTGCTGAGTATACCTCCAGCTGGGTGGAGGAGAGGGACAGCCAGGTTTATTGGACTGTGTGGATTCAATGGCCTGGCATGTCAGACCCCCAGGATTACAAGGCTCTGGTGGACATCAGTGCACAGTGTACCCTAATGCCATGGAGGGACAGAACCCATCTGTATTTGTGGACTGACAGGGGGATCCCAACAGTTGACTCTACTGGAGACTAAAGTGAGTCTGACTGGGAAAAGCACCCCATTGTGACTGGACCAGAGGCTATGTGTGTCCTTGGCACAGACTACTTCTGGAAGAGGGTATTTCAAGGACCCAAAAGGGTACTGATGAGTTTTTGTAATAACTGCCTTGGAGAGGAAGGAAAGTGAACACTAGCTGCCAGTGCTGAGCTGGGTGTTCAAAGGGAGCGTCCCCTTTACATGTCATGCAACTGATGCTACATGGGGTAAGTGGGTCTCACCGATCACACAGTGGTCTCAAGTAGAAAACCCCAGTTGCCCAGGAGTTCTGGAAGTGATCATGGACTGGCCAGAAAGCAATTATTTTTGGTCGCCAGTGAGGAGGTGACACAGGCTGAAGAGGCCCCACTCTAACAAATTGCCAGAAAATACTTGTGATTGAGGGGTGGACTTGACCATGGACTCTATCACCCAGGCTATCCATGTATGTGAAACTTGTGCTGCAATCAAGTAAACCAAGCGGGTAAAGTCTCTGTGGTATGGAGGACAATGGCTGAAATGCAAACAGAGGGAGGCCCGGCAAGTTGATTATATCCCCAGGAAAGCAGGGGTCCATCATGCATGATGGTTACTTAGGAAGACAAACACCATCACTCTGAATGCTGCTGCCATGCCCCTCTTCCCCTTCCCCCAGCCCTTTATAAACCGAGCATGGTGCCATATGGTGTGGAATATCCCTGGGGTCAGTTGGGGTCCCCTGCCCTGTCTGTCCCCTCCCAGCTCCCTGCACACCCCCAGCCATCCCGCCGGTGGGGCAGTGTGAGAAACAGGAAAGGGCTTAGTTCTGTGCAAGCACCGCTCAGCAACAACAAAAACATCTCTCCACTGTCAGCGCTGTTTCCAGCACAAATCCAAACACAGCCCCATACCAGCTGCTGTGAAGAAAATTAACTCTCAGCTAAAACCAGGACAATATCAAAGACATGAAAAGTGATTAATTAAAGGTGTAGGGTCTGGGCATGATGTAGATGGTATAGAATAGGGGGTGGATAATGTCCTGGATTTTGACTTGGATAGAGTTAATTTTCACAAGAAGCTGGGAGGGGACACAGCCAGAAGAGCTGACCCAAATTAGCTGAAGGGGTATTCCATAGCTTATGTTACCATGCTCAGCATATAAAGGGTCAAAATTGCCACGGAGGAGTTGCTGGTCACGGGTGGGATAGACATTGGGTTCCAGGTAGTGAGCAAATTGCACTGTGTGTCACCCACTTCATGTATTCTGTTCTAAGTATTGTTGTTTTCCTTTTCCTTGGCTGTTCCAGTAAACTGTTCTTATCCTCAACCCACGGGTTTTACCTTTTCTTTCTGATTCTCTCCCCTATCCCGACAGGGAGGGAGAGTGGGTGAGTGGCTGTATGATGCTCAGCTACCAGCTGGGGCTAAACCATGGCTGTCCTTTTTGGTACCCGACGTGGGGCTCAGAGAGTTGATGTAACAACAGATCTGACCTAAGTGTGTTGAAGTTTTTATATGCATTCTACACGTTCTTAAATGGAGAGGGAAATAATATCATACCTCACTTCTAAATAAACCATCAAACCATTTAATGTATTAAAGCAATACAGTATTTAAAAGCATTCTCTTTGTAGTATGCAACTAAAATACCATAATCAAGAGAAAGCAAGGAAAACAGCAAAAGGCAACGCAGTCTTGTAACAATAGCTTGGACTCAAAAGTATATAATTAAATCTCAGAAAATTATGTTACTAGCATTTTTTGCAGTGCAATATTCTGTTGTCTTCATAATATGGTAGCAGATTTGTGTGATGAATGTTGTAGGTGTGGAGATGCATCTGTTTCTATTAACTGTTCCTACTAAAATACTTGTCACCAGAAGCCTTGGAAAATTTCTCTGTGCACATAAATAGGTGTTTGATATAACTAAACATAAAACAGAAACATCCAAATACATTTTTTGGTCTGGTTATCAATGTTTCTTAAAGAATGTGTCTCCAAATGTCTTGTTTCTGTGTTTTCCAAATTGGTTAGTGCTATATGCTGTAAGTTATATACAGCTTTGTAGGAAAAAATGTACTAGGAAAATGTACATTGATAGTATCTGAAAAATAGGTTTTCTTGGCATCTGAAAGTTAATCCCATTTTTCATTTGACTTTGTATGAACAATATTTCAGCAATCCTTAGTTTTAAGTAACTATTCACCCATCCTTTAATATTTTTCAGCTCTTGTGGAAGTTTTATATCTAAACACTTGATTGAAAGTAATAAAAGATGGACTTTTTTGAGGCAAAATATCCCATTTCACTCAGAAGTTCAGGCTTCTCTCTGCTTACTCCAGAATTTTCTAAAGAAACTTTTCTGGTCACGTTACCAAAACTCAAGCAGAAGTTCCTTGACAAGCTTTTGCTACCAGATAAAAATTGGTTTTGTTTACAAACCTAGGTTCTTGGACTGACACAGAATAATTTGAATGAAACTGAGAGAGGAAATAATTTCCTTTACTAAGCAGTCATTTTGATTAACTAGAATCTACTGCTATATAAAGTACTTTTTTGTTTTTGAAGCTCTTTGTTGCTTACTGAGTGGGTAGGTAGTTCTGGTAGGCTGCTTAAGCTGTTTGCTAACAAAAGTATGTTTGTGAGACTTACTGTAGCATGTCACAAGGTTGTTTATCTTTAGAGTATGAAAGATGGACTAAAACTTGATGACTGTGTTTCATTGTGCACCAAACAGAGGAAACACTGATTTAAAATGAATTTTATATTAAATTTGAGTACGAGCAGACTTAGAAAAACTTCTGCTTAGCAACACCAATGAGTAGTTGGTAGCCGAGAAATGTGAAACATCTAATGTTCAAGCATAAAACCTGTTAGAATTTGCTCTTTTTTTTTTGTCCTTGCATTAGCCATTTCTTGTATTGAGGTTCCTGAATGCTTTCTAAATTAAATGTTTCAAGTACAGCTTCTAAAATTCTTATTTATCTCCCTGAGCTGGAGCAGGGAAAAGTCTAAATCAGCAATAAGACCATCAGTGTGACAAATGAGGAAACAGTTTGTGTGTAACCAGTAGTCCTTTCTTCTACTTAAATGTTTCATAAAATGTACTGAGCAGATATTTATCTGTAAAATATGTGATTGTAAGGGTGTGTATAATTAGAAAGCTCCTCTGTTCTCCTACCCTAAGAGATAGTCAGGTCTTGGATGGCTGATGACCTTTTCTTAGCTGGATCTAATAGTGGTGTATATTGCTGAAGAACTCAAGACCAGACTAGGTTTCCACATTTCTCTGGTGTGAAAAATATTGATAGTGCATGAGCACCAAGGTATTGATGCTTTTGAAAAGTCGCTCTCTTCTTAAATAATAAATGGACTGATTTCACATCTCTACCATGGTCTGAAAAGGGAATACGGAATTTCTAAAGTAGGATTAGAAGATTAAATGTTGTTAGTTATGTGCTGTGTCTGGGTTTACCTATAGAGAACATGGACTCCTGCAGCATGTATCTTCTAAGAAATAAAATGAATGTTTGCTGCATAGTATGAATAAACAATATTTACTTCTTCACTGAAGTGAAACTTACTCAAACTTCATTTTTTACCCTCTACTCTGGTAGACTTGATGTGTTAACTTACAAACTTGATTACTTCTCAAAGGTATAGATGAGGGGAGTAAATTACTACTTGCTGTGAGAAACGTCTAGATAATCAAACTTATTTTGAGCAAATTAACTTGAACTTCTGAGATCCAGATAATTATTTCTTGTAATGTTAATCTAACACCTGAGTTAAAAACTTCTGAGAATCTGTTTAGAAATTAGTTTCATGCAAACTCTGCATCAGGTTAGGTTTGTCCAGTTTTGTTCCATGTTAGTTCTGATTTTTTTCACACAGATTCTGTGTACTGACTTTGTGACTCTTCAGCAAAATAAATTGACAGTCGTTTAAGTCTTGGATTTTCAAAATTTTGTGTTTATCAAACTGAAATACTATTTTAAGTCTTGCTGAACTTCTTACAATACCCGTCTTTGGTGTGTCAGACTAGAAAAGGTCATTCTCCAGAGGGGTATCTAGATATACAAGTCATCTAGTGTGTGAGGAGTACGTAGGTTCTCTTTTTTATTTTGAAGTGATGGTATACAAGGTGTTTTTATCTAGAGCAGGAGGCATGAATTTCGAAGGCTGACTGTGAAAGGTATCAAGTGGCTGCCTTGGAGAAGTGACTACATTTTTACTGGTGATTAGACACTGGGAGAGGAGAAGTCAGCTACTTACAATAGGGTTCTACAGGAACATTGAGAAGAGTAAAACTTACAAAATGTCTCTTTTCTAGCAGTTTTTTCCCCCAAAATAGCTTGGGGGGGGAGGCATTGCAGCAGCCTCGGGGGATAAAACATAGTTTAGCTTGTAAGTAATGCTAATTTTGTGAAATTCTTAATATACTACAAATTTTCTTTAAAATTATCAGTTGTCAAATTCAGTAAGACACATCACATCCCAGATTTTTTTGTTGTTTAAGTACAGATCTAATTAAAATGGCAAAAAACCAAAAAAGCTGGATTTGACAGGCTAGTAAAGTAAAATTTAGGCATAAGTATTAAACCAGTTGATTCACGTATTTTAATAAAGACTAGTACATTTCCAAACATGTAAACTAGAATTGGGACACTTAGTTTTGAGATTATGATTTTCTGAATGTGTATCCTAGTTCATAGATTAATTTAGAAAACTGCAGTGCAAACTTCAAAAAGCATAATTTTGATTGCAGTTAATAAGGCCACTTCAGAATACTGTTATGAAAAACAAAACATTGACATCCTGAAATTACGAGAAAATGCCTGTTAACCACATGAAATGTAGTTCTTTTTTGCATGTAACATAAAGTTAACAGTTACCTTATGCACAATGTATTAAGAGTCATTAATTTCACCCTTAAGCTCATCTGCATGATGTGTTTTCTGTTGTCAGTGTACTGTTCTAAAGGAGTTACTGAATGTTCTGTTAGGCATCGAAAAATATTACTACTAACAGTAATTGTGATGTTGCAGCAGAAAAGGTAGGCAGGTGTCTGAAGAGAGAACAGGAGGTAGATGTGGGCTTTTGCTAGTCTAACATGAGTGCAACACCATACAAAATCAAAACTCCCAACGGCTAAAAACAGCACCATAGTGTTGTACACTTGAAAAGCATCTGAAAAGCAACAAAATAACAGAGTACTCTTCAAGGACCCCCCTGCTAGAGCAGGATCATGTAGAGCAGGCTGCACAGGATCACGTCCAGGTTGTTTTTGAATATCTCCACAGAAGGAGACTCCACAGCCTCTCTGGGCAGCCTGTCCCTGTGCTCCGTCACCCTCAGAGTGAAGATTTTCCTCATGTTGAGATGGAAATTCCTGTGTTCCAGTTTGTGCCTGTTGCCCCTTGTCCTGTCACTGGGCACCACTGAGAAGAGTCTGGCCCCTTCCTCTTGACACCCACCCTTTAGATATTTATAAGCATTGATCAGACCCCCTCTCAGTCTTCTCTCCATGCTAAACAGACCCAGCTCTCTCAGCCTTTCCTCATAAGAGATCCTTCACCTGCCTCATTATCCTCGTAGCCCTCAGCTGGACTCTCTCCAGTAGTCCCCTGTCTTTCTTGGACTGGGGACCCCAGAACTGGACACAATATTCCAGATGTGGCCTCTCCCGGACAGAGTAGAGAGGGAGGATAACCTCCCTCGATCTGCTGGCCATGCTTTTCTTGGTGCACCTCAGGGTATCATTGGCCTTCTTGGCCACAAGGGCCCACTGCTGACTCCTGGACAGCTTGCTGTCCACCAGGACTCCCAGGTTCTTCTCTGCAGTGCTGCTTCCCAGCAGGTCAACCCCCAACCTGTACTGGTGCCTGGGGTTGTTCTTCCGTAGGTGCAGGGCCCTATACTTGCCCTGACTGAATTTCATATGGTTCCTCTTCACCCAACTCTCCAGGCTGTCCAGATCTCACTGAATGGCAGCGCAGCCTTCAGGTGTGTCAGCCACTCCTCCCGGTTTTTATATCATCAGTAAACCTGCTGAGGGAACACTGTCCTCTTGCCCAGGTCATTGATGAGTATGTTGAACAAGACCAGACCCAGTACTGACCCCTGCGGCACACCACTAGCTACAGGCCTCCAACTAGACTCTGCATCACTGATCATAACCCTCTGGGCTCTGCCATTCAGCCAGTTCTCAGCCTCACTGTCCACTCATCCAACCCACACTTCCTAAGCTTGCTAATGAGAATGTTGTGGGAGACAGTGTCAAAAGCCTTGCTGAAGCCCAGGAAGACAGCATCTACTGCTCTCCCCTCTTCTACGCAGCCAGTTGTGCTGTCATAGAAGGCTATTAGATTGGTCAAGTATGATTTCCCCTTGGTGAATCCAATCCAAACTATTGAAGTATGATATTAAAGTATTTCTTAAAATTACACTTGGCTTTCTGCCTTGTGTTATTTCTCTTATGAACTCAAGTATGAGAGGTTATGCAGGAGTAACTTTTTTCAAACCGAGAGGAAATCTTAAATTTCACTTCTAACTTGATGATATGCACCCAAAGTATCTTGGTTCCCTGTGTTCTGTATTTGGAATGCTTCACCTTCAGACTGAAACCCAAGTGCATCTGCTCATTCCTTCAACCTAATAGCTACCTTAAGAAATTTTGTATTAGCTATACTTTAAGACGAGCTTTTGTTTGAATACTGTGTGTAAATAGTGATCTGTGAGATTATTTTTAGTTAGCTGTGCTAAGAAAATACTGAAAAATGCTAATGTAGGTAACTTTCTCATACTACTGTTTTATTAGCAGTGGATGCCAGAGCCAAAAAAAATTCTGACCAGTTAATCTGTTGAGAAACCAATATCAGAGTTTTATTTTGTAAAAAATAGAACTCTGTTTATTAATAGCAAAGTGAGATTATGGAAGGGTAACTTGTCCGTAGGCTTTCAGCAATGGTAAGGAGAGGTATAACATTCTCTGAAGAGAGGATAATTTTCTCCTTTTCTACACCTCTTGAATCCTGCCCCAAGATTCAACTAATTGACTGGTAATGCCAGTAAAGGCATGCAAATAAGTCACTCCAAAACTGTTTCATGTCTGGACTGAAACTAATACTAGTAAGATAATTCAGAATGAATAGGAAAGTATATGAAGAGTAGTAATGCATTTTGATTCAGCATACTGATGTAAGAAATTTTTAAAATAGAAATTAAATTAGTGGTATACATTTCTGCTATGAGTAGATCATTTGGTACATTAAACTTAATTTTCCTGTTCTCTGGCAGATCTTTGTGGAGCCACTGAAATAAGTAGTTTGGATTTTCACGTAGGCTATATTTAAGTGCATGACAAAACACAATGCAAATGGTCTTCAGAAGTCTACACTGATGTTATGACCTTTATAAATCAATTTTTTTAGTACTCATTTACTATATGGCTGACAAATAGGCACTGTCAAGTGATTTCTAGCAAATGGTATCTGTTCTAATGTTGATGAGTGAATGCTAATTACAAATACAACTTTGTTGATTATTTTAAAGTTTTCCAGTACTGTAATTTCAGATATGCCATACAGGAAGGAGCAATAGAAATAGTGTCTGTGCCATTTCTGCAGGTGCTTCCTCTCCTGGAGTTTAGGTGTTTCACTAATATGTGATTTTTAAATTATTTGCTTCCTCAGCAGCGGTTGCTGAGGTTTGAAAAGGAAAAAAATGTGGCTCCCTAATATATTAATTTTGTTGTCATTTCATCCTAACACCAGTTCCTCTGTTCCTGTTCCCTTCTGTTCATATTTCCCCTTCATACCCATTCACAAATAGGACTGGCTTAAGTGGAAGCAACAGTGCAGATGAAGAAAAGCACAGGAGGTATGGGAGTAGGTAAATATTGTTTAATTTTGTTTTTATTTCTCATTTTCATAGCGAGAATTGTAGGAGAGTGATGATGAGGGCTCCTTTTTCCTCTACTGGTATGAGTGGGCTAAGTTTTGGAACAAATTTCTTAAGTAGTCTTGGTGTCTGATATTGTTCCCTACCATATGGATTTAGGTTGCCTTGTTCTCTTGTCTGATGCTCTGCAACACATCAACAAAGTCTAAATTTTTCTGTCTGATGCTGACACTTTGGATGGTTTCTGTGATATTGCATGTTGGTCCAGAAGCTAGTGCCCCACTCTTGCTGTGGCATTTTGAGGCACTGACTTGCAGCAGCAGTGCAGCTTGCCTAAGAGTAGGCTGAAGAAAAGCATTCAGATAGCTGTTTAACAGACTTAAATGTGTAGTAAAGTGTGTGGTAAAATGTGTAGTAAAGTGTAGATGAGTGGTAAAGATATATGCTTAAAGGTGTTGCGAAAATATCATGTACTGGTTTGAAGCTAGAAAACCATGAACCGTGCTGCTTAAGCTTATGGAGGAACTTAGATCTGCTTTTGTTGCTCTACTGTCCCTGTTGTATGTTGACATAAAATATTTAAGTTATTGTGTATTCACATTTGACATCTCCTTTCAAAGCTGAATTCAAAGTGTTTGCAAAAATATTGCCTCATAACTAAACAAAAAAATTAATTTCAAGCATAGTCTTCTGAACTCTGCAGTAATAAGCTTGCTTATTCTGGATTTTGGCCTGAATCTCAGACTGAAGTGGGAATTACGCTGGAGAAGAATGTAGCTGTCTCAAGTCCAAGCATCTGATCTAGCTTTTCAAGTTTGTTGGTCCTTTAACTGTGAATACTGGCTTTTCCTTTTTGCTCTTCAGTGACATCAGACTAGTCTCCTGTCAGAGGAGAATTAAACTGAAGGGCCCTCCCCAAGGCAGATTCATGAAGTTCATCCTAATTTTTCCCCTCTCATGAACCAGTCATGCTTACTAGATGCTGTGTTTCATTATGTTAGACTTGTAACAGTGAGGGGCTGTGGGATCATTTTAGCTTGTTAAAGGGATTTCGTCTTGCCATCCTCATCTAATCTGAGTTTTCCTTTATAGCGTGGTGTTACTCACAGTCAATGTGGAGAGGAGGTTCTTCCCTGTGTCTTTATAACACTTAAGATTTTATGTCCTTTTTTTGCTGGCTTGTGCAGCGCCCCAGTCCTCCATTGTTGTTCATGTGGACATCTTTTACAGCTCGCTGATACCTTGTATGGCTTTCTTCAGTCCTCATCTTTCTTTGAGGTACAGCACCAAAATTAGACTCAGTATTCCTACTGAGAATCTTACAGCTATTGTATGGAACACAGGATTGTTTTGTGGGTCTTTTCAACTATCGTATTTTGCAAGACCATGTTTTGGGTTTTTTTTTTTACTTGTTCAGCTTGAGAACAGTGAGATCTGATTCATCTCTAGAAGACTGCAAATTGTTACCTGTCCTGTACTTATGCAGTGTTATATTTCCTGTAACCAAGTAAACCTTGTTTTTTCTCCAGTGCACACAAGTGTTAAGTTTTTGCTGCTCTTGTGTCAACTTCAGTCTTTCCAACTCTGCTGTCTTGGGGTTTGGTTTCTTTCCAGAAGTAATTCCTTGTGCTGCTTGGGTTGGGTTCAGTTTCTTAAGTGATTGCGCTGCTTCTAGTACATTCTAAAGTATGGAGACAGACTGGGTGAAGAAGGCTAGATTGTTCAGCAGTATCTTGGTTGATAGCTGAGCTTGCTTGTTACTGTGTTGGTTGCTGCTTATCAGAGTCTGAAACTGTATGCTTATGTGCACTTAAGATAATCTTAAATCTTTGTATCCATGAAAGCTGCAATCACTGTCTGCCATATGCTTTTAATTAAAGTTTTCTCCTCCGTCTAGTCAGAGCATTAACAGGTAGTCTTCGTGATCTTAGTAGAGGTCTGGAACTCTCCTTCTCTTAAACTCCTACCCCCAAAAGGCAGTGAAATTAGTGGAAATTATTTACTCCTTTCTCGTAAATTAACCAAATGTATTAGCTGACTGAAAATTGAAATGCATGTAAAGTTTAAAGTGACTTTTTGATCACTGTGTAGCCAGATTGGTGAACCAGGGTGTTATGAAATACCTAAAGAATGCCTGGAAATTACCAGCCAAAATGCAAATTAGTAGAGCATTGCCCTGTGGGTGCAATATCATGTGAAAGAAAACACTTTGAAAAGTGCAAACTTGATATCAGATAACATGAAAGACTTGTGACACTACTGCTAAGCTGTTAAGAGTATGTCAGTCAATATTTTTGTAATGGTATTTAATGAAGGGTGATGTACATGGTGCCAAGTCTAATGCTGAGTCTTGAGGTTACTGGCTCTAAGCTACCAGACTAAACAGGCAGCTGGCTGTGCAGTAAACAACCAGTTTCATTTCTATAAGTAGGTGGGATTCTAGCAGTAAACTCAAACCTGTTACTAATTCACTTTGTGAACAGCGCTGTGGTCAATTATTTTGATAGCATATACTTAATCGAAATACTGTAACCAGCAGATTGACACATGGTAGTTGTAGGAGTCAAGCTCTCTGTGGCAGAGTGACAGCTCGTTTTTGCATGATCTCCCTGGAAACAATATTGTTCCTTGAGAGACCTGTGTCAAGCTTGACTTCAGTGGTAAATGCCCCTTCAAATCAGGGTAAGCTCTTGGTATATAGAACAGAAAGTACAGAGCTGTAATACGGAAGTAGTCAGTGGTTAAACAGTTAAAAGTTAACACTTGCCAAATGGATCTGCATGCTCTCTACACAGAATTATTAATCATCATCTCAAACAGTACTGTGCATGAACAGTTTAATGGAAAAATCTTGGATGCTCTCTATGCCTCCATCTACCAAATGCAGTCTTTTTTTCATTCTAAAAACACTTTGTAAGGGGTGGATTTTCTCCAGTGGGCTTTCATTACAGTGAAACTCCTGGAGTTGGTATTAACAGACCAGAATTACACCCTAGCTATAGGGAGTAGATGCTGCTCAGCCATCTGGGTGGGGTGCACAAGTAGCAGTGACACTTACTTAATCACAGTGATCAGAGGTAAATTTTTGACTCATTTGAGAGAGACACACTGCCGCTATCGTCACTGTGCGCTTCCTTGAAAGAGGATAGGTGCAGGAGCTAATATGACTCTGAGGACTTGGGGGAATTGTGTTAAAAACACAAGAATACGACATGTGGCATCTTCTGCTCTTTTAATTCAATGCCCACTTGCCGTTATTGGAAGCTCTTGAGGTAATTCTTCTAATAAAATTTCCACTGTAAAGCAACAAAAAGGTCATTTTCTCTCTCTGAAAACAGATAATGCTTGAGAATATGCATTTGCTATCACTTTAGTGATATCTTGGTGAAAGGACTTAATGCAGCTGAATCAAAATTCTCATGTCTTGAGCATAACTATTTTAAATGGGAGGGGAGGAAGAAAAGTTTAATATTTAACTGCTAGTATTTAACTGCCGTGTATTGATTGGTGTGAACACAGGCATTAGGAAAAGGGGAGGATGGGGTGTGTATTAAAAAGAGAAGTATCCATCTTTCTCCCCCCCTCATAATCTGAAATAACTTGTGGGGATTTGTGTATTACCTTCAAATAGCTGGTTTAAGCAAGCAAATACAGCAGAGGCTGCTCAGCTAATAAAAACTACTTGCCCTGATGCACATTATGATACTGGTAGTAAAACTTGTAGGTGTTGTAGAGAAGCTGTGCTTTCAGGGGAAGCTTGAGATGGATTGCT
Source organism: Psophia crepitans (assembly GCA_013399095.1). Classification (NCBI taxonomy): domain Eukaryota; kingdom Metazoa; phylum Chordata; class Aves; order Gruiformes; family Psophiidae; genus Psophia; species Psophia crepitans. The sequence continues at coordinate 49,977 of VWZZ01005958.1, forward strand.
CAAGTTATTAGTCCTTTGCTGGAAATAACAAAATTTTCTTTATTTAAAATTGAATCAAATATGCTCTTTCAAGGAGGAAAGCTAAGCTCGGGTATATCTTACATGTTCCATTATTTTAGCACTGTTATCAGCAGGAACTGTTTACATATGATATTGCTTGTCATTTAATGTTACTAAATTTGCTAAGTGCACTTACTGCTGGAAACTGTGTATTTCCTGAAAGAAGACTTTAGGGGAAAGAGAGTGAATCAGCAGTTTCAATTGACTACACAATGCTGCAGCAAACCTTTCCAAACTGTTGAAACTTCCCTTTGAGGAAAGAAAAAAAAATAGTTCTTTGTCTTGGCACCCTTTTGGGACTCTTGGGCCCATGTTCAAACAGCAGCTGTAAGTTGCAGCTTTATTAATAACTATTTACAGTTAAGACAGTTTAAAGCTGGACTAAAGTTTTCAATCCATTCAAGCCTAACACACTTGATTAATTACAAACAATGCAGATTGTTTCACTTCAACCAGCGCAGTCTTTTGTTGCCTGTATGTTCCAGTTATGTTTCATAACAATCGTTTTGGCTTTGAAAACAGATACTGTAATTCTCTGAGGGATGCATCCTTATGTGATGGAAGCCTGGATATCTCATTGGACGTGCTCAGAGCAGGAGGTGGTACTAGAGATGTCTTGGAACCCAGTCATTCTGATTCTATGATAAAACTGCATTTCTTATACAGCAGTTCAATTCTTCCTTGCTCATGTCATAGTATTTTCAGCTTCTTGTGGGTTTGCATGGCAAGGTTGCAAGGAGGCCACAGGGGTGGCAGCTTCTGCAGCTAAGCTACTAGAAGGTTCCCTGGTGTCCGACAGAGCCAATGCCAGCCGGCTCCAAGACAGACCCGCCGCTGGCCAAGGTCAAGCCAATCAACAACAGTGGTAGGGCCACCGGGATAACAGAGTTAAGAAGAAAAAAAACAACTGTGGGATGGATGTTGGGGTGCAGAGATTCCACCTGCAACCCATGGAGGACCCCACGCTGGAGCAGGTGGAGACATCTGAAGAAGTCTGTGATCCCATGGGAAGCCCGCACTGGAGCAGGCTCCTGGCAGGACCTGTGGCCCCGTGTAGAGAGGATCCCACCCCAGAGCATATTTTCTGGCAGGACTTGTGACCCCATGGGGACCCACGCTGGAGCAGTCTGTTGCTGAAGGTCTGCACCCTGTGGGAAAGACCCATGGGAGCAGATCGTGAAGGACTGTAGCCATGGGAAGGACCCACGTTGGAGAAGTTCGTGGAGAGGAACTCGTCTCCCATGAGTGGGACCCCATGCTGGAGCAAGGCAAGAGTCCTCCTCATGCGGAAGAAGTGCCAAAACAACAGTGTGATCAACTGACCATAACCCTCATCCCCATCTCCCTGTGCTGGTTGGGGGGGAAGAAGGGAGAGATCAGGAGTGAAGTTAAGGAGGAAGAAGGGAGGGGTGCAGGGAGGTGTTTTAAGATTTAGTTTTATTTGTCACTGCTCTGCTTTGTGTTTTGCTTGGTGATAAACCAGATTAATTCCTCTCTAAGTCTGGTCTGTTTTGTCTGGGATGGTGATTAGTGAACAACCTTTCCCTGTCCTTATCTCAACCTACGAGCCATTCATTACACCTTTTCTCCTGTCTAGTTAAGGAGAGGAGTGACAGAGTGGCTTTGGTGGGCACTTGGACTTCAGCCAGGGTCAGCCCACCACATTGCTTCACAGCAAAAGGATTCCTCATTCCTGTCTTGAAAGAATCCTTTTTTTTTTTTAACAAAGTGAAGTTTTATTTCCTCAGTTTGCTCATTTTCACACTTTGTGAATAGAAGGTCTGGTTCAACTCCGTTTCCTTGAAGTTTTGCATTATGCTTGTGCTGTTTGAAGGTGCAAGTTCTACTTATTTCCATTCTCATTTTTATCTGCCTTCAACTACACTGAACCAAGTTAAGCAGAAAATAAAGTATCTATTTCATGTGTTGAGTGGTGTTAGTAGGTTTGAGGAAATGTTAGGTAAACCTGGCATTTGAAATGTAGAAAGTGCAAAGATAAGCAACAACAGTTATTTAGACGATACTTCCCATGGTTTAATCAAACAACACATAGGACTTAAGGTTTGCACAAGTGTGTGTAGAGAATCTATGAGTCTACAGAGTAATTTATTCTGAGGACATACATGCTGAATGTGTTTCTGTAGTTGCCTGGACTTCTCATAGCACAGTGTGCAGGTAAGGCATGAGTTTTTGCAGAAAGTACTCCTACAGGTTGTACAAAATACAGTGGTGCTGTCATGAACCAAGGTAATTTAGTTAGTAGAAGACTGAATTGGAATAGGCTACTAAACTGCTTGTTTTATGAGTAGTGCACTCTTCTCTAGCTAATGCTTACTGCAGGGAGGTTGTTGTTGGTACCCAGCACTGCACTGGCATCCTTTGTCTTGTTTGTACTTTTTCACCCCTGTGGAAAGCAGTAAGAACCAAAAAAAAGGTGACCCACAGCTTAATGCATGGCATAATGATGGCCAACATTATTGCAATCCTGAATAAAAGCGGTGATAATACATTTTAGAGCCTAGATCCTTTGGTTTGCTTTCCTCTGGTGTACTAGAAGCAGCCTTTTGCAAGCTGTTTTTCCACCAGTTCCCAGGTTTTCCTTCAAGGGCAGGGCAGGTCAACTTATTGTAGAGACCTGTGCTGTGCCTGAAGTTGTTTTTCCTATTGTCTTGCACAGAGGGTGTTGGCTTTCAGCAAATAAAAGCAGTCTGTTTCTGTTCGCATGAATGAATAATGATAGTGCGGGGAGGGGTGTGTATACTGGCAGATTAAGTTGAATTTCATATTTTTACTGATATATTCGCTGTTACTGTGTGTAATGTCGGATAACATTTTAATTATCAGGATTAGCTTTCTGAAATTAGCTTTTATGCACTGCATAAAACCGTTTCACAAACTCTTATGTAAGCCTGCTTAAACTTACGTGTTGTGATGGATAGGCTAGGTAACTTCTTCCAAAGAAATGTGTCTGTATCAGTACTGCATGGCTGTTTATGGGTTTGGAAGGGTTTAACTAGAACTTTGTTTCTTCTGATGCTTCTCAAAGTGCATATGCATACAGGGAAAACTAGTTTGGTGAGAACCTGCATAACGCATACATGAAGAAATCCTGTGCCTGTTCCTCTGGCTGGTATATAAAACTCCTTTTCAGGAGCAGCTGTATGTTCAACAGCTGCACACTAATGGTAGAGCAATTGAATGTGAAGAAAAGTTGACTACCCAGACATGGTACTTCAGACAGAGGTGCCCGGTTTTCGGTGAGTCACATAGTAAGCGTTCTTTTTTCAAGCCAAATTACGTTGTGCCAGACTACTTCATGTTAGATGAAGCTTTAAGAAATCTCTGCCTAAACATCTGTCAGAGTGTTTAGTTTGGTGCTAATGACTTTGGACAATTTTGACTGGAAATCAGTTGTTTCACTGTTTTGAACTGGCTGAGAGGTGTGACGTGAGTAATTTCATTAATCTCCATTAAAACTTGGAATTCACTGTTACTCTTTCAGCATTAGATGTCATTGTCGCTTCTTGCATACTGTGCGGAAAACTTTATCCTCGGCGATGTGTCTCAAACGTAATTATAAAGGCTAAAGATAAACCGGCTCCACTTTTAATGGTCTGCCGAGGAGAGGAGGTTTATGTGCGCAGGACTGAAGCAGGCACAGGGTGAGGGTTACTGCTGGGCTTTGACCAGCAGTAACCTTTAGGACGGGTCTGTTTCCTTCTTGCTGTTTCCCCCTGGCGGTCACACGGGGTGCTGACTTGGGGAGGGTAAACGCGCGAACTGGCGTCTTCTAGACAGCGTGTACGTACTGTGGGGTGTGTGGAAAATTAATTCTCCCAGTCCTGAGCTGTTAGAAGGCAGTGTATGGTGGTATCTTGTGGTGGGAGGGCACGCTCTCATGCTTCAGGTTACTGATTCAACAAGCTTTTGGAAATTACCTGAATTTTCACCCTTTTGGATATATAAATGTGCCTTTTAATTGACACAGAGCTCTTAGCATAGTCTAAATGTGCTTCTAAAGTTTTTTTGAGGTGGGAACTGCACTGTATGCATATCTTTGCCTTTCTGTATCTGGTACTAGGTCTTTACATTTGAAGTGTTAACATAATTTATCACTTCAGCTTTTTGTTTTTATCATGTTAGACTTGTTCTTGACCCACAAACTAACATGAGAATTACGGAATTGGGTGGTGCTAGTCTTTGTAAACCGATTCATGTTTTCATTTAACGTTTTAAAAATGTTGGTACATCCATTGTGTATCAGGTGTTTGATACTTGTTACTATCTTGCAAATGTTTCTTACCCTCTAAGCTCTTTTCTGCATATCATGCAGAACGGTTGTTGGGGGTTTTGTTGTTGTTTATGTAGTTATCCTCTCAGAACTTTATAATTGATACTTTCTGTCTAGTGTGTTAAATCTTGTCTAAAAAAACAAATTACCATTGGACAGAATTATTGCCTACTTAGTTTGAGCTTAAGATATGGAATCTTTATGTTGCCAAATTGATGTATGGTTGGAAAGGGGCATAAAGCTTCTACTGATGGCAGGATTCTGTGTGCATAAAGAGCTCTTAAACCAGACTGAGCTTCATTTCCAAACAAACATAATTTTGACACAAATAGAAGGACTGTTTTTATGAAACTTCAGCCTTGGACAACTTCAGGAATCAAGCTGTATCAAGATGGTGACAAAAAGATGCCTGTCCTGGGGAACCCCTTATTTCTTATAACATTTTTTGTTCAACTGTGTAATGGGTGCAGTGAAACCTCCCTTGGTTTTAAGGGAAGTGGGTGTTGAGACCTGATTAAAAACAAGGGCTACAGCAAGGGGGAAATAAGAATAGGGAATAGGTTTTGAAAGTCAAGAAAAATGTGTTAGGTTTGATAGGGTGTGAGAAGCAAAACAAGCAGTGTGTTGAAAGTAAACTCCTATTTCCCTGCCTTTTCCTAAATTACTGTTGTAAGATTGTGGTTTAAACTGAATGTGTTCTCACGTTTTTTCCTGTGGGTGTAAGATGGGCTTTTCCGTCTTTGACAGTTCCAACTTTCTTCATCCTCCAGTGCTCCCTACCTATTGCATACTCAGGGGTGTGCCAAGCATTTAATGCAGATTTCTGTTCTGGCGGCTGGATGACTAGGATTGTCTGAGGATTGAGTGGAGGGGAAAAAAACCTGTTCCTCTGTGTAGCAGGGAAAAGATAACTGTTAACTGCACTAGGCGAACAAGGGGTTTAATGATCTTTGTGTTTTCTGCAGAAGCATTTTCTTTGATAGTTTATGCTTGCTGATGGATTTGTTCGGGGTTGCAGTAAAGTTTTTTGTAATCCGTTTCTTCCTGTGCAAGAAAGAGCCTTACCTGCACATGTACTTTAAATTCTAGGGCTTTTTGGTGCGTTTCTTCTGAATATGCAAAGCATAGGCTTCCCAAGTCCGGCACCAAAACTGGCTCTGACTTGCAACAAGTAACTTTCTGCAAAGGAGGAAAAAAAAAAAAAAAAGCTTTGCTCTTTACCCACGTTCTCTCCTTTGAAATCCAATTACGGTCCTCAGCCCGGCGCCGGTGATGGACGCGTTTTTCCGCTTCTACGCAGAGGTGGTGTTAACACCTCGCTGCCTTGAAAAGGTTTAAAGACCACCCAGCGAAGCGGAGTAAGTGTCAGCGCTTCCTCCCCTGCCCCTTTGAAGGATGAGTAAGGTGTCACCTCAGTACCCGTTAACCCTGGGCGCCGCGTAGCTCAGTCCTCGTGACCGCCGGCGCGAGCCCGCCCCAGCACGGCGCGGGCTTTCCCGCCACCTAGCGGGCGCTGCTGGAAGGGCGCGCGGGGGCCGCTCCGCGGGCTGCTGCTGCCCGGGTCCCCCGCCTCCCGGGTCCCCCCCGCCTCCCGGCTCGCCTGACAGCTAGCATTTGTACCTCGTCCCTGGCAACGCTCGCTCTTGAATTTTAAATTAATTTGAATTGAACGGAACTATATGGCAAGTGCTTTCGGTTAAAATCAGAACTGCTCTTATCTTTAAAGGCACAGCTGTGCAAGGACTGCCCTTAACCCGAGATCAAGCAATATGTGTTTGAACTCCTTCTTTAAAATCTATGCTGTTACCTCTAGCTTTCAAAGCATTACAGCAGATTAGAACACTTAACTTCAGTGCATTGGGAGCTGTGGCCAGAACGTCAGTGCTTTTCCTGACAGTGTGTAATTGCAGAATGGAGATTTCTAGTTCTTGTGTAGCTCCGCAGATCTTCCTTGTTCCCTCTCCTGACAGCCCAGATTCGTAGGAGGGACAAATGTAGCCCTCTCTCAGTCTTGCTGTAGCCTCATGGCCCAGCAGCACCAGCTGCTTTAGTTTTATTACTGAGTCACTATACAGAGGGATGCAGTTATTGTCAGCTTGGGCTTTGGTGCTTTTGCTCAGGGAAGAGTTCCGTTCTTTAAAATCATACTTCGACACAGTGGTTCCCAAGCCAGAGGAGCAGGTCTGTAGAGGTGTTCTATTGCTCACCTTCTCTGTGGCCTCTTCGATGTCCTCCTGCTCAGCATCCTGGCTGTTCTTCATCGTGCTTTTGGAGCACCTGCCCCTCCCTATTCAGCTTTTGTGGACTCTTGACATTTAAAGATGTTGAAAATATTTGGTCAATAGTTTTTCTGTGTATATTAAGAGTTTAGAGACTTCACGGATAAACAGTACACATCTGCGTAATTAAACATGGGTATGAACTACCTGGATAAAGATTATCAAAGGCCAGTCATTTGCCTTTACTTGCCTCTCCATCAGCCTGCGTTCTCTTCTCTCTGGAATAATTCTCAGCCCTTTTCCTCTCTTTAGAAAGCAGTATGTGTTTCCAGGGCTGATCAGGCTGCATACTACTCTAGCTCATGCAGCTGTTAAAGAGTCTTGTTCTCTGCAGGCAACACGTGGTGACTTTCCAAAAGTATATGGAGTTTGAGATCTAAAGATCCAAAAGGTAGATTGGGCAAGTGGGTATAGCAGTTACAGTAATCTTAGGGCTATACTGTTATATTTTCTGTTTTTTCAGTGGTCTTATTATACTTATTTTTCAACTCAAAATTGCTGGGTTTTTTGTCCTGTGTACATAGTATGCTTATTTATTTTGAAATTGCAATTTATCACCAGTGGAGGAAAAATACATCTACATTTCTTTACCTTTGCAGTTGCAAAGAACGGTGACGTTAGAATAGTTTTTTGCTTTCTACACTGTGCCTGGGAGGTGTGTAGGCAGGGGAATCGTCCAGCTACTGTGACCTGGATTGTGAAATTACCATCTCTGCCTTCCTGCTAATAACTACCTCGTTTTTGAAACCTTAAATTTCCATTGTCAGTGTCTATGTGGAACAATTGAAAAATCAGACCTACAGATGTATGTTAATTGTATCTTTAACTTCAGTCCTCAGAAATTTATCCCAGACTGCCCTATCTGTAGTGTCTGTGGTGTTCTTAACTGTCTGCAGCCATCCCTCGGTACCTCTTTCTTGGCTCTTCCTAGCAGTAGCCTTTCTTTCTTCAAGTATATGTTGTAGCATTTGCAGCAAGTCTAAAAATTGCCATAGGAACATAGATGTTTTGCAGAGCTTGTCTGCTTAGTCTTGCTAAGTCTTTCATAGTACCTTCCAGCTCTTTCATCCTGCATTTTTACTTTTTTCTACATTCTTGTTTTTCAAAAAATACTGTGGTTTGATCTATTGGATGTTTTAGTAGGATTTTTCACAAATACTGCAGAGAACATGTCTGTTTCATCACCTCCTCGGGTGAGCCATATGCCTTAGAGGGAGGAGCTGCCTGCTGCTTGTGTTATGTAAAATAATAAATAATTTATAATGCTGACTGAAAATATCTGCCTTGGTGGACAAACATACACTGAAGTGCTTGACAGGCACTAAATTGAGACATAATCAAAATAATTCCTTGAAGACATGGGAGAATAATTTGCTATATCTGGGGGTTTTTGTTTTGTTTTGTTTAAGTGGGGGAGCTTTCCTGTGAGTCTGTGCTTTACTCGAGAGTATTATTGACCCACTTTAGGAAATCCTTAACTGGAGGATCAGTGTGAGCCGTAACGGAGGTCTGCAATATGATTCTGCGTATACTTAGCTATTTTACTGAAAGCAGCTTTTCTGACGTACTGCCCTATTGCTGATACCAGCACCTGCTCCAGTAAAGAATCACATGAAGCTTTGGATCATGTGGCTCTTTCCTCTCATCTGTCATAGCAAAAGGATTAATGGATTTTTTTCACCGCCTTACAAAGCTGAAGGTGTTGCAATGTGCTAACAAATGCCAGTTTCAGTGTAGCTTTGAAGCTATGATGAATGCATGGAATTTCAAAGAACTGCATCTATATACTGAGCATGGTAATTTAGCATTAGTGCTTGATGGTATGAATTGATACAACTTCTGCAAGTTATTTTATTTTCAAGCAGAGACTGTTAGCTTCTATCATATGGACTCTACCGGTTTTTCCAGTTTTTATCTTCGGAAATTAAAAATGGTGTAGACAGAAGACGCTTGTGTCAACATTCCTCTTCTCAATGTAATTGAGAATAGTTAATGATGATCTGCTTTGCAAGACATAAATGCGGCAGTGACCTGCTCTCGTTTAGATGTTGCGGTAGTAGAATGGTGGGGCTTTGCATGATGCATGCTTTCATTTTGTTAAGCTGCTTGCATGTGTCTGCTGTGAACCGGGTGGCTTGTCTCTGCATCAGTTACAAAGGAATACTTATTTTCTCTTTATTCTGACAAATAAATATTCTTGATGTAATTTTCATTTTTTTCCCCCCATGGCTATTGAAACATAATTGTCTGAGACCATTTTGTGAACATGATCTGTAAATACACATGCTTTGGATTCATGCTGTGTGCTGTTCGGTCTGCTGTTCCATCTGCTGAATTTGCTCCTTGGTTGCAAGTAGTTAAAACTGCCTAAATGCTTTCTATGTAGCACATTTTTATTGGTAGGGTTTACAAGCTGATAGCTGTTTACAGTGAATAGCTGTATATGCTGTTTTGTGTACAATTGCGAAGCATGGATACACTGTTCAGTGGAATTATTAATCACAAGCATAAATGACAGTCAAATAAATATACAGCTGAAAAGGTACCTTAAAAAAAATCAAGCGTACATACTGATACGGAAAGAAGGTTTGTTTTTTTTTCACCCTCAGCATTTATTTTGTGAACTAAATTAACTGAGCATTGACTGTATGGATAATACTGGAAGAAAAGGATTTAATTCAAATGTAGGACACAAGTCACCAGATTTTTCTACTTCTAAGATTGCATCTATTCTTGTAAGTTCTAGAGTAGTACTATTAAGATGTGACTTTGATTAAATCTTCGAACAGAGAAATCAGAAATTTCACTTTCTAAGCTTAAATCCAGGTTTTGCATAGGTGTGTCTTTCTCACTTAAAGGAGAAAGCAATCAGAAGACATTTGCTGTCCTTAGGTAAAATGCACTGATATCAATGCAATTGATATTTTGGCTCCATTTTAAAATTGATCTGTTCATTGTCATACCCTATTTAAATGAAATTTTACCTTCTTTCTAGTGTATACAACTTAATAAGGAAAATAGAAACTGTCCTTGCTGTCAAACTGACTGTAGTGAAATCACATTCAGAGTCATCTTAATTTTTGTAGCATATAATTAAAGAAACACTGAAGTTACCAGTAAAACTGAAGGTTTTTTTAGATTTGCATTTAGAGGAAATCTTAAAAGAAATGTTTCATGCTTCAAAGTGTTGTGTGACTTAGAAAATGGTCATTTGATATTTATACTGGTGAAACACTTCTGAAATAAAGTAATTATATGCCCAAAACTCTTACTTCTCACTTTTAACAATCCTTTTATTCCCTCACATCATTTTTACTTGTCAAGCCATTGGAGGACTTAAAAAACAAAGTCCACAGATGGAGCCAAAAGCCCCTACTTGAGCATTTGCAAAAGAAACCTTTCAAAGCTTCATTCCTTGATTGCTATTATACTTAAAATTATAACACAGTGAATTAAGGTATAACCTTTGCACTGAATTGCATTGCAATTCAAAATGTAGTCTAATATCCCAAATACGTTACCAAAGCCAGGTATACTGCTTAGCACTTGAACTGATATTCTAAAAAAAGCCCCGGTGTGAATGTTTTCAACAAAAAGCCTATCCCAATAGATATTTTAAAGCCAAGTTTTAAAACAAATACTGGGAATAATTAATTTTAAAAATATGAGCTTTTAGCACTTTGGCTGCTACACTTATGTAGCTACTTTTCCAGGACTTTTGCTCAGTATAAAATAGCTTTATATGCTTGATTTACAGCAAAATTTACTAAATAATGAATACATCCTTACAGTATGACTTAATGAGAAAACTGTTTTGTGTTTTATTGTTTCACTATAAGCTGTCCTTAAACATAAATTTCTATTTCTGCTAGTTCAGATAAGTTGGAGTGTTTTTAATTTTCTGCTAAATTAAGCAATGAACTTAAGATATGCCTTATTAAATCTTTTGAATTTACAAGTGCCTTTTTTTTTTTTAAGTTGATGATTACTTAGCCTTCTTCCGGCAAGACACTTGGAGTACCTTTTTCTAACTTCTGTTTCCATGATGGTTTCTTGTCTTCCACCTCATTCTTTAAATAGGCCAGATAGAATTTGACTCTTGGCTCCTTCTTGCCTGTTTTTGCTGGATAATCTCATTCAGTTGTGTTCATTCAGGAATTATGTTCACAACTCTGGGACTCACATTTTTCTTTTGGTCATACCTTAATTTCTCTAAAACTGTGTTTCTCTGCCACTGCCCGTTGTAACCCAGACATACATTTCTTGTCTAGCACATTGCAGTATTGTCCAAATCCTCCTGGTTTAATCTGCACTTCAAACAACCCTTTGTCCTTTCTCCTTGCTTTTAATACTCTTTAAGCTCATTTGCATTTTAATTCTTCAGCAGTCTTCTGCCTTCCCAAAGCCTATGCAGTTTCAGGGTTTTTTTTTTTATAAAAAGTACAACAGCTAGAATTTCATCATTGCTTCTTGTTTGTTCTATATAACTTGTTTTGTCTCCCCTTCTCCCTGCCCCGTCTGAATTTCTATGCTACTGCAGAATTTCTTATTTCTGTCAAATTTCCTTCATAATGCTGTCATTGTCTAGTTGATCAAACCCATATATTAACAGTATTTCAAATATTACTCTGAACCATCTGTTTATTTCTAACATTCTCTTCCAGGGTTTTTCTTTTCCTTTGCCATGCACGGGCTATTTACGTTAACCTTTAGGGAAATTCTGTTTTCCAGTTCCTCAGTATCTGCTTCTGTTTGATTTGTGAGGAAGTTTTTCCAACTTGGTATCTTTAGATCTTTTTAATGCTGTTTTAATTGAGATATGTTTTTCTTTTTTTTCCTCTCGTTTCACTATTTAATTATTTACTGCTATTGTCTTCTTACATTTAGTATCTCACCTTGTTTTATATAGACTACTATTCATTGTAAAAATAATTTCAATCTATTGTGAAGAATTTTGCTAGAGGCCTGGTAAAAGCCATTAAAAAACCTTGACAGCAGTAATTGTCTGGTTTTCTATGATCTCTATTTTGTTGCTTTAAAAAATAAAATGTCACTGTTTGAATGATGGGAAGGATTCACTGAAACTCATTGGCTTCAAAATGAACCATGTTAATCCCCCCATGTTAATTATAGAGTACTGTAGGTTTTTGAATGCTGTGTGAAAATTGTTGGTAGGGATTACATAAACCAGGATGATGGAACATTGTCCCCTTTTTGAACCCTTAAATATATGATGCATTGTTCTTTTGGGGGAGCATAATAGGTTGTGGATAACTAATTTTCTACCGATCATTACAATAACAAAATAGAGTCATAGTAACTTTACAGATGCCGCATCAACATCTTAAATGTGCAGCACAATTTGAGTTATTAAGCTCCTGCTGCTTCCTGACAAGAAACAAATGGACTGGTTTCAGAGGAAATTAACAATAATCTTGCTTGTGTGATTTCTTTTTTGTTAAAAGCTTCAGCACTCGAGTTTTGTGTGTGGTTTGTTTTTTAGACTGAATCTGGCTATGGATCAGAGTCGAGTTTACGACGCCATGGCTCCATGGTGTCTCTTGTTTCTGGAGCAAGTGGATACTCTGCGACATCCACCTCTTCGTTCAAGGTTAGTGAATAAAGTTTTCTTAGTATTCATGCATAAATAACATGTGCCACTGCAAAAGAAATAACTTATGTGAAGACTTATTCATGCAATTATAGAAAAAATGCAAAATATTTGGTTTACTGTAAGTGTCAGTAATTTGTCATATGATGATGAACAGATGATACAGGAACCTTTCTCATGCTTCTGTGCAGTTGTCTCTTTCAAACTGTTGTGTCATCTTCCAATGGCAAGAAAATCAAACCTGTGGGAGCATTTATTAACCTTTCCTAGTTTACTCCTCAGAGTATCAGGGCCTCTAAATGAAGAAGAATGCTGCTTCTGTGACTTAATTTATTTGATTCATACTAATTGACAAAAGATGTCTTTTCTTGTCTATGCATATAAATATTTAACATATGAACTTGGGTGGACTGTATTTCTGAGAGCAGAAGGAGAAGAGAAGGAGAAGAGAAACAACACAAGAAAGAGGAGTAAAGATTGGAACAAAGATGTTAAACTAGAGCTGACTGATTTCAGGCAAATAGGCATGATGTTGACAGCATGCAAGATTACATTTTTAGTAAGCTTTTGTTGAATACTTTAAACTAGCAAATGTAGTCAAGAGGTAAAATTGAGACCAGTGGACAAAATGAGTAAGGTACACTTGTATACGGTTTCTTATGTTCTTCTAACATTAACAATATTTCATAGCTGCTGATATCTAAAATGTTCTTAGTGTACTTGAATTTGTTCTTCATAGCTGCAGAATTATTTTTTTTTAAAGTATGTATTGAAGTATTGCTGAGTATGTGGAAGCATTTCAGGCTTTTTTCTCTTCTATTTTCAGAAGGGCCATAGCTTACGTGAGAAGCTTGCAGAAATGGAAACCTTTAGAGACATCTTGTGTAGACAAGTTGATACTTTGCAGAAATACTTCGATGCCTGTGCAGATGCAGTTTCCAAAGACGAACTCCAGAGGGATAAAGGTAAAACTGTAACTGAAAACTCTTTATCTCCATAGAATTTAGCTTTTTACACAGTAGTAGCCCTTGAAGTAGCTACTATAGCATTTGATACCATACAAATAAAATATGTGTATTAAATTTACTCCTTAGCATAGGAATTAATTGTAAATATTTCTGCATAAATGGTGTTAACTATTTGCACTTCATAAAAAAGTCTGCTTGTTAACCTGTAGCTGTCAGCTGTACAAAAAATGCTTTTCTCAGCGTTTGAGGTTATAGAACAGTAATTGTTTACCCTCATAAGATGAAGTCAAGTTAATCACTGTCTCCTACCTTTTATTTTGAAAAAACAGTAGCATATTAGCTTTGTTAGAAACAAAATAGTCTTTTGAAAAGGCAAAGGTGCTGCTATAATGAATGCTTCTGACATGTACTGCCTGGAACTAGAGCACTGAGTACACACTTGAGGCCCTAGTAGACTCAGATGCAGATGTCTACATCTCTCTGAATTGCCCTTTGCAGAGTGCAGCTTTTTGTTGTATCCACACACTCTCCTGAGACATTTATATTCATCCTTGGGCTTGTTATGGCAGCCTGAAACTTTTGATAGGAAGAAAAGTTAGATAAGTAGAATTCCAGTTTTTTAAGAACTTTCTAGTGTAGAAGAGTAGATTGTTGCTGAATTGTGGCTCCTTGCTTATCCACTTGTAACACCAAAATAATGTTGTTCTTACCACAGAATCGAGTGCTAAACGTCAGCACTGAGCAAATGTTAGTCTGCTGATAGTTTCTGGCAGTAATGTTGTTAGTGATCTCGGGTCAAAAAAAAAGGGGCGGGGGCGTGGATGTTCATGGCTGTTGTAGGAAAAAGTCTTAAATGTTGCTTAGCTATGGAGATGCTCCTAATTTTCTTGCACACTAAGAACTGGAAAATCTTTCTCACTCCCATAACACACTCTCTCTCAAATTTAGTGGTAGAAGATGATGAAGATGATTTCCCTACAATGCGTTCAGATGGGGATTTTTTACATAACAATAACAGCAGTAAGGAGAAATGTAAGTGTGTCCCAACTTTTTCACTGAAAATTCATATGAATGGTATGATAATGCCTGATACAAGATCAGTATTTGCGCTCTCTTCTAAGCAGAAGATGGGAAGTTCTTATTTATGTTATCATTTGTTAGCTACTTTTCATGATTCTCTGAGTTCTCAATTCACACAAATGTTAATGCAAGCTTGTCAAGCTGGAATTTCCTATTCTGTGTCCAAAGCCATTTTGACTGTCTGTTGAAACAGCTGCATCATTCAGATATTGAAAACTGAGATTTGTAACAGGTAGTTGCCGTTTTTCTTGCAAGTGGTACCTGCTTTAGGAGTGTGGTGAAGTGCAATGCTTCTCCAGCTAATTATGTCCCAGTCTGGTTTTTCCAATTTCTATGGCTACATAATGGTTAAGCCGACACTGTTACTGATTCTCAGTCATCATAATTCTAGCACTTTTTACTGTATTTTCCATTGTTATGATGGACAGAATTCTGATTATCTTAAATGATCTAGTTATTGTACTCACTGCATTCATGAAGGTAATGTAAAGAACTCATACAGGTCTTGCTGTTCTAGAAACTTCGTATTTCTCATTTGAGAGAAATTGTGTGTTTAAGATCTATTTGCATTCTTCTTAGGCTTTCTTTTGTTTCCTGACTGAAACATTTTAGTGTTTATATTCTGTAGATATTGAAAGTTCAGTTAGTCCTAAACTATTTCTAAGACTTTGATTCACAAAACTTTGAAGTTGCACTACCTCTGGTTTCAAATCTAATGGATTCTCCCAAAGTACTCGCCAAAAGTATTCTAAAAAATATAAACCCTTACATCAAGAACCTGAAAAATACAGGGGGGAAAATAAGCCTTTTCTGTGTCTTCTGTCTTCTTTTTAATTTGCTACTGTCCACATGTGTTACTTGCTGTATTTAAGTGTTCTTCCTAGAGCACAGCCAAAACTTGCAAGGAAAGAGGAAAGGAAATGGAAGGAGCTTTCAGCATACTTCCAGAATTCATCATATGAGTAGATTTTTTCAGTTATATACTACTGAGTATTAATCATAATGCCTATTTCAGAGGTTAAGTAGCATATAATTCCAAAATTTTGACTAAATCTTTCATGCCTCATATCACCAAAGATAAGCAACCTCGCGAAGCTCACAGTAAGCACTAACCTGTGAGCACTAAGCTCGTTTGTTCCACAAACCCAATTGTGGATATAAAAATGTACATCTTTTTGAAGACTGTTAAGTCAGAAGAAATTTCAGGAAACTGCAAAAGCCTTCTTTAAAAAATGTTAAGTTGGAATTTAATTTTACTGCATGATTCATTTTGAAAGAGAGATCTTTGTCAAACTTAATTTTTGTAGGATCATGTAGGAGTTTCAGCTTAATTTACCTTTAGAACATTTCTTCCTATCTACATTCTTCTGGTGTATCTGCTATACATACACATATGATATGGGGAATGTCATTAGGAAAGTCTATATTTTTAGTACATCTGGTCCTCTGAGAATATTTAAATGCAAAGTAAGTGACTTCATTTTTTTTCATCACCTGTTTAACAGGAATTTTGAACTGATATCCATATTCCTCTTGTAAAGAGTTCTATATCAAGTGTTTGGGAACTTACATGCTAGGAAATTGCTATGTATTGTGGATATGTGTATACAAACTCATTATAGCTCACTGCAGAACATAATTTCTGCAACCACTTGCTTTTTGCAGGACTTCTAATCCTAGTTGTTACGATTCCCGATTCCATTAAATTTACTTTCTGTCAATTGTTTCTATGAAAAGCTCTATCTCTGTTCTAGTTTTTCTGTGCCTCAGTTTGATTTCTAAGGGCTAGATCCATTAAATATTTAGTAGCTGAGTGCTGCAAAGCTTGATTAGAAATGAAAAATTGGAGTCTCTGCCCTAAAGCGGAATCATAAGTGATGCAGTGGGGGAAGTAGATGTCTCAGGCTGAGGTAGCCATGCCTATGTGTTGGGCAGAAAATTACTCAGACTAACTGATAATGAAAGATTTCTCTTCAACTTTACCATTTTCTAAAGCTTAGCCTTAGAGTAGCTGTTAATATTCTTTGGTTTTGCAAATTTCAGGTTTCCTTCTGGAAGTTTCTGTCCAGTGCTGTAAGGGCTGTAACAGTCTTCTTAACTGTAGCTGAGAAGTGGTTGCCCATTTCTTCTGGGGCTGTTCTGCATTCAGTGCTCCAGAAAGTGAGAAGCATGGGTTCAACCTTTTATTTAGCCTACCGTAATAAGAATGAGTGTTTCAGCCTGTTGTGCAAACCACTAGGGCACCAATCTAATGCTCAAATCATTAGACTTAAGGGACCATGTTCACACTGTCTTTTGAAATTTGTTCCCCTCTGCACCTTGCCT
This sequence comes from Psophia crepitans, assembly GCA_013399095.1. Classification (NCBI taxonomy): domain Eukaryota; kingdom Metazoa; phylum Chordata; class Aves; order Gruiformes; family Psophiidae; genus Psophia; species Psophia crepitans. The sequence goes on from VWZZ01005958.1 coordinate 66,591, forward strand.
GGGTGAGAGAAAAAGTTAGCATGACTATAGAAATTTGTGTACTGCTCTGAAGACGACATTTTGGAGGGGGGGCTTTTTCTTTTCTGTGTTCTCTGAGATCTTTGCGGTCCTATGTGAAGTGCTAGGAAGAGTACTGTGAACGTATTTGAATTTATTGATCATTTCCCAGTTAAGAAATCTGCTAACTGAAACGATGATAATTTATATAAAACATGAAGGAAGAAGCTGGCTGATGCATATTTAGCCATTGGAATCTTCTTTTAAGAAGGTAGAATCTTGATCGGAAATTGTTCCTGTCCATCCACTCAGGAAAATGAGCATATTTAGATTTAAATTATGTAAGAATAGGAAGAGCAGGTGAAACCTACTTAAGGAACCTCTTTGAAGATGAAAGGTGCTGTTGTACCAGAACTGTAAAGATGGAAATGGTACAGAGGCTGAAGGAGAGAAATTTGATGTAAACCACAGTGGAATTTACGCTAAATTTTTGTACTTTGAATGGAGGAAGAATATTCATCAATATATCACTGGAATAATGGGGTTGTTCTCAGAGGAAAACTAGTCATACTGATCCTACTGCTATTCACAGAAGGTCAGAAACAGTAGGTATATCAATAAATGGGTCATGCGCCTGAACATTTATTTTTCACTTAGAATTAGTTTAGTGACATGTTATGGTGGCATACAGTGGGAAAAATAAAAGATCTTCTTTCTACTTACTGTCTTTAAAACAATTTTCTGTTTCACTGGAAAAAGATTTAATCAAACACATGATGTTTGGGACATCTGAGAAAGTGTTACAAACAGAATCTTAGGAATAAGAACATATTCATGTAAGAACATATCAGAAAACTGACAGATCCTAACAGAGATAGAGATAGGAGAGAAGGGCTAAAGAACCGTTAACGGCTGAAGCATGGTATGAAGAGTCTTTTATGTGAAATGCAAGAGAAAGCATATCAGAAATAAAGTGAAATGCTTAAAAGGATAACTAAAAAGGAACCACTTGGAAGATGTTGAAATTGAAGTAGGAGAAAAATTATCCTGCTGCATTTTTCAGTTGGCTGCATGCAGTTTGATCGCCACGCTAGAAGAGCAGTTGCAATGGTAACACTTTCCTATTAGTCTTTACCTTGAGCCATTAGAGATCTCCTGATGCCAGATTTCATTTGAAACACTCAGTCTTGTAGCTGACGTGAAAAAAACATAAAAAAGGAATAGAAGAGACGTTCAGGCTCTCCAAATGGATAATCTCCTGACAGATACTTCTAACGTGCTGAAGCTCAGCTGTTGCTGCAATGAGGCTCAAGGCCGTGTTCTGACATGTTCTGGGAAGACAAATGTCACCTGTGATTAGAAGTGAATCAAAATACTTCCGTGCATCGTAAGGAATCTCTTTAGTGACCATCTCTTCAAAGAAACAAGCTTTGCATCTTTCTGCACCCAGCTCATTTTTGTCCAGAAGTATGGCAGACAGGAACTATGGACACTGACTCTAAAAATGCAAGCTCTGCATGTATCACTGCTACTTTAAGACTAGTCATTGAAGAATGACTTAGAATAAATGATGACTGAAACTGTATGAAAGTATTAATGAGCTGTAGCTGAGGCCTAAAGATACCCAGGAACAAAAACTGGCTTTTTTCCAGGAAATGAGGCTGCGTTGCTGCATCTCCCTTAACAATCTACTATAGAGATTTTTGAGTGATTTTATAGTGTTGCAGCCAGTGGTAGTTTCTTCAGCATGTCTAGCATACTGCATAATTAAGAGAGAAAAATCACTTCTATAAGCATTATAGCTGTGCTGGTAAGCCTGCAGGTGAACACAGTCTACACCAACAGGACAAATTAGTAGTATAAACTGTATTTTTCAATTGTGCAAGTGTTACAGGTGACGCTTTTTTTGTGTGTTTTTCATTATTCTCAGTGTATCCACTGCATTGCCTCCTTGCCAGCTTACACCACTTTCAGTCTCAGCCTCCTCCATGTTCTCTCTGCAGCTGTTAGGGGGAGGGAGAGCTGCTCTGCTCATCATTGTTTCTGAAGCAGATTTTTCTTTCTCTTACTTTCCCTTTTTCTCCAGCTGCCATCATCTGTACCTTTTAGTGAATATTCTTGGTTAATGTGAATTAAAAAGTAAGCTGTGTTCTACCACAGTATGTATGCTTATTGAAGTATTTGAAGCAGTGTGTTGTCTGTCATCATCTGTTTGAAAAATAGTTTGATTCCTCCTGAAAAGAGGATGTATAAAACCTCTAGAGACTTTAAACATTGCGCAAGACCATCTGATGAGTGCTTTCTGTTCTGAACATGCAGATACTGTGCTCTACCATCAGAGAACAGCAGTTGCCTTTCTCTTCCCTACGAGAACAGAGCTTCTTGAAAGGTCTTCTTTGCCCTCGCAGGCAGATGTTGGATAAATTTACACAAATATTTATTTATACTTTTTAAACCCTAACAGTGGCATCTTGACAAACTGACTAGGAGAAAAAAAGCGATACCCAGCTAGGTGATAAGTCATTAGCTTGCCCCATGGCGTAACAGGAGTTACGTTAACTTGCTGGGCTCAGTCAAGTTCAACATGGGTGTTACTTCTGCCTTCTAATATTTTCTGACATTAATGTGTAGTGTTTGATTTGTTATTATGTCAACCTACATACAAGTTTGACATATAATAGGTACTTTTTTTGTCACACATTTTAAGTGACTTGTTTAAATAGCCTTAGCAACAGATGGCTTGTTTGACAGCATGAAGTAGTGGTTGGAACTGCAAAACCCACAGTACTTGGATAATTCGGTAGATTTGATACTTTTGTATCATACCTTTTTCACTTTGAGATTTTTAAATCTATAATTACATGCTTAAAGCAACTTTGAATGTTACGTTTTGGGTTTCATTGCATTTTGAAATGGTTCCTTTCTTAGTACCGTATCAGATATGTTTTAAGGTTGCTCTGTGTTAATTAGTCCGCACTTCATGCTGTCAAACTGCTATTGTTACAAAGTATTACCACTCCCTCCACCCACATGATTTGCAGAGTGCAGAGTAATACAGCATTACAAGCAGACTTGAAATACCGTATAGCGAGATGAAGCTGGAAGGATGTGCTGCTGCTTTTGAATCTCTTTCCTTATCCTGTGGATAGCTAAAAATCATTAGCACTTTTGATTTTTATGTTTAAATTAACTTTCTACTCCATCTGTTTTCTTCAAACAGTTGTAATACAAAGCGTACGTGTAAAATGCTGGTTTTGAGTTAAAGGCAGCTATCAGTGAATGATTCATGTTTGTTTTTAGTGTTTCCACATGTGACACCCAAAGGAATTAATGGCATAGACTTTAAAGGAGAAGCTATAACTTTCAAGGCAACTACTGCTGGAATCCTTGCCACACTCTCTCATTGTATTGAACTCATGGTAAAACGTGAAGAAAGCTGGCAAAAAAGGCTAGATAAGGTAAGATCATTTTCCTTTTACTTTTGTTAAAAAAACAAATGTTTCTTTAGCTTGAAATTGAAATTTCAGATGAGCTGTTCACTTTTTTTCCCAGGTATTGCTTTTATTTTTATGTACAGCATTTATTAATTTTAGGTGCTTTCATTATTACTCCTATAAAATATTAAGGCTCATCCTGACTGGTGATACAGTAACATTATTCATCACAGTCTTTCTTTTCCCAGCCCTTGTTCAGATAGTATTCCTGTATCTGTAGAGAACCTGACAGTATTCCATAGTAATGTGTATTGCTTCTAAGAGAGACCTAATTATCCATGCTTACAAAATGATATGTAAATCTCTGAAATGTTTTAATTGTGATAAGAGATGGTGACAATACTGAGGAGAATAACCAGTTCTAAGACACAATTATTTCAATTTCCTGTAGGAGATTGAAGATATTAAGTCATGTTTTGTTACTAATTGCTTAAATTTTTTAGGTGTGTGATATTAGAATATCTGTTATTCTAATTGCAGTGACGGTTCGTGCTAAACCTACTCAACTACTATAGCAACTCAAAAGGAGCAGTGTCTTCTCTCATGAGATGTGCAGGAGGCATGGCTAGGTTGTAGCTCTGACATTGTTTTCTACAATCCTGCCATCACTGAAGGTGTCCTGTGTAGTCCTCTTACTGTTCTTGTCTCCTGTTTATCATTTAACATGTTTTCATGTGGTGTACATCACACTTCGAATCTTACTCCATATGTTTTAGTGGTACATGATTCAAAGAATGAATGCATTCAGACACGATACATCCATGTTTGAGTCCTTGCCCCATCTCCTGTGTCTTCTTTGTCCATATGTCAAAGGCCTTGACCCTGTCTAACTGTATTGCAACTTCTGTCAACACTTAATTTGTTACTGCTTCATCTAAGTAGTTGGAGGAATTACAGTACATCCAAGACTTGAAGTTTGTTCATAGGATCATAGCGTAATTCAGGTTGGACTAGAGACCTCCAGAAGTCTCTCTCTCCCCTCAACCTCCTGCTTAAAGGAAGGACAGTTTCAGATCGGCTTTATCAGGTTTGGTTTCAAGTCTCCAAGGCTGAAGACTGTACGGCTTTTCTGGGCAGCCTCTTTGGTACTCAGCTGTTGTTACACTGAAACAGCTTTGCCTTATTATCTAGCTGGAGTAACTTTTATTCCACTATCTGCCTATTGTTGTTCATCCTTCTACTGGAGACTGCTGTGAAGAGTCTGGCTCAATTTCTTTACGAATTTCTTGGAGGTATTGGAAGGCTACTATTAAGTCCACCCACAAAAGCCTTCTCTTCTCCAGGCTGAGCAAGCATAGTTCACTCTTGTAGATCAAACTTTTCTTAGAGCTTCAATGAAGTGAATTTTTCTTGTCCCTTGGTTAGTATATGTTATGCAGAATAGTATGTTAATATAGAATTTGAATTTGTTTAAATTAGTTATTTGTCACTTTTCTCTTCTTCTGTGGACTAACTTTAAAACACTTGGGTTTTGTGCAAGTGGTTAACAAATTCAAACCTAAATTTTACTTTGGGTGTCGTGACTGATACCTCATACAGCATGAGTAAATCCATTTTAAAGAAGGTCAAGAGCTTATATGGACTTGTTTTCTTAGAAATTAAAACCACAAAAGCTTCTAAAAATGTGGAGATTTTAAGTTGCTCTGCTTTGGTAGACTTGCAACTTTCTAAAAGTCACATTTGTCAAAGAAATTTTCCAGGGTATACTGCACACTCATGGTAAAGTACTTTAATATAAAGTAATTACTTTTAATTTGTATTCCTCTAATTGCTAGCCTTTTGAAAGAGGAGATCTTTATTGAATTAAAAACCACAGAATTGTGGTGTCCAGTCTTGGTCATGTGACCACCCAGCTGCTCAGCACCCATCCAGCAGGATTCAGGGTGGATCATGCTCATGGACCAAGAGAAAGACAGAGATTGCTTACTGGTTCTTGTCACGGCAGAACATTCTTGACTTGGGGAAATTCAATTTGTTGCTCCAGTTAATGGGAAATGAAAAGACAAACACTAGACCAGCTTTCTTCCTCTTTTTCCCAAGCTCAACTTCGATCTTTCACTGCAGACCCCTCTACCTGCTGCTTGTTCTAGCCTAAAGCAGCGTGGGGTGAGGAATGGGGGGTTGCAGTCAGTCCAGAACACTTCATCTCTGCCACTCCTTCCTCCTCATACTTTTTCCCTGCTCCAGTGCAGGTCCTCTCCACATGCGGCAGTCCTCTGGGAAAAATCTGCAGCAGTATGGGTCCTCTATGGGACATAATTATTTCAGAAAATGCACCTCAGCTCTGGCATGGGATCCTCCATGGGCTGCAGCATGGATATGTTCTCTGCCCTGGAGAAGCTGCTGCTCCTCCTCCTCTTCCAGTCTTGGCATCTCCTCTGTTGTTTCTCATTTTTTGTTCCCCCTTCCTCTCTCCCTGTGATATTTTTTGCTGTTAAATGCATTTTCAGAGCAGTGCCACACACGTGGTGGATGGGCTCAGTTGTCTTCTGCAGTGGGTCTGTTTCAGAGCTGGCTAGAACCACCTGTGTCTGAGGTCGGGCAGCCCCTGGCCTCTTCCCACAGAGTCCACCCCTGCAGGCCCTTGTGACCCAACACCCTTAAAGACAGTAGTTAACTGTGTTTAGTTCTCTGCTAACACTATTCCGTTTCAGTTATAGAGCTGCTTTTGTTTTTATCATGGTGTTTTAGGGGTTAAACATGGCTTTATAAGAGTATCTTCTGTAACTGTGGGCCTGAGGGAAAAAGCATTGTTCTGCTATCTGATAAATAGATATGGGAGGACAACCGTATTGGTCTTTGTACTTCTGGTTTTCTTGGGTATACTTTCTCTAAGAGACATTAGAGGTGAAAATTACATGAAATTGGGCAGCTGTTTGTGTTCATCTTCTGGCTGGAAGGATTTTAGAGCTTTCATAAGTCTGTCCAGTGCTTGCAAAAGACCATCTAGCAGAGTTGAAAGAGACACCATCAAGTTTGTTCTTTGAATATCAGCAGATTCATGCCGCTGGCTCTGCGCTGTGCAGGTTTTGCCACTGGAAGAGTAAGATCTCTGTCAGTGGCTAAAATTATTGAGTGTTTTACAAGTCATATAAGAGTCACAATAATCTAGCCCACTCTCCTTTCCTCTCCAGCCTCCTCACTCCACTAGTTTTAGAACTGCCTTCTACTTACCAGCAACACACAAAGGTGATTATTTAATAGAGAGTCCTGCTACCTCACAAAATTATACAGCTTCCACCATCTTGAGGAGGCCTTGCTTAGCCTAAAGATGCAAGATAGACTGATGTCTGCTGAGCTTGAAAGAAATGTGTTTCAAAATTATAGCTGCACTAAAAAATGTCTCATATTAAAAAAGCTCAAGTTCTATAGAATTTGTTGAATCTGGAGGTGACTGCAGTTTGACTAGAGATGAATACAGTGTTATGAAGTGAGTATCTCCCCGCCCCCCCGCTTTTTGTTTTTTGTTTTGTTTTTTGCTTAAACAAATGTAAGGTGTTTAAGTTAGATTCTGAATGTTGGGTTGGAAACTGTTTCTAAACCTTTGAAAACAAGAAATTATTGTATTAACATCTTTTAATTTTTAAGGAGACTGCTAAAATAACACGCTTAACGATTGCAATTTTAGACTTACATATGTAGTTTTCTTTCTGTTACCAAACCATTCAGGTGGCCAGAATAAAATTAATAAAAAAGCATGTAATGTTATGTAAAGGTAATTGTAGTTACAGCTTTCCTTTCAACCTTTTACTCTTAGCTGTTAAGATCTTGAGCCTGACTTCTTATTTTTCCAGTGCAGTATATTTTTCAGTATGAGCCTCTTGAATGTATTTTAAAATAGACTTTTCTTAAAATGGATAAACAAGGCAATTATTTAATCTCTAGTATTTGGTCCATTGTTCTATTTGCAACAAAATCCTTCTGATGATGTTTTTCTTGTTTTCTTGACTACAGCAACATTTGACTATTCTTGTTTCCTTTGATCTTACTAATTGTTATTAATGAGCAAACTCATGTTCTGAACATTACATTTTGCCTCAAGATTAACATGTTTAGGTAGTTTATTTTGTTCACCTTTGACAATTGTAACTCAAATGTCTCATTAAATTTTACAGAGTTTTAATAACAGTAATTTTTCTGCTGCGCCGTCAAACAGCTTCCCAATTTCTGCCTTATTTAATGTAGTTGCCAAGAGAAGCTGGCAGATTGGTGAGCTGTCTTCTAACACATGTGAATTAACACTAATTTGCAGACTGCAGTACAGAAAGTGTGGGGCAAGCAGAAGGAGGAGTTGTGTTTCAGGCTTTTTTTGTTTTTTCATTCCAAGTGTTCTGGTAAAGCTTCTGTGCTTTCTCTCAATGACTTATATTCAAGTCATGCGTTATGCATCTTCAGGATTCTTCAGTTGCTTTCAAGAAAGATAAGCTTGCAAAATTTTGTGAGACATGTTAGCGGTTGTTGCCTCTTTGTCGTAGTTTCAGAAGGGAAAAGTCTACACTCACAGATACAGGTAGTACTGTCTTCCTTCAAGTGATGCTTTTTTTCTTAAGAATTTTCCTGTGGAAAACTATACTACTTTATTTTACATCAGAACTGTTGCTTTACTTTTCAGACTTCTCTTTGGAGAAGAGTGAACACTGAAAAACGTGTTCCAGAGTGAATGTTACCACCAAATTCCCTCAGCCCTTTCAGTATTGCTTAAGGGTTTTCCACAGAATCTTTAAAGTTCAAATTGGATTGCTGAATAGTTAATATCTGCAAGAAGTAGTGTGTGGTGTCCAGTTGTCACCTGTAAGTTCACTGAGAATATCTACCAGTTGAATTTGCAGAGGAAATATTAGACATAATCTGATTCTGACATTACTACTTTTTTATTCAAAATATACAGTGATACAAACATCATCCGTGGCTCTAGTACAGTCACACACTTACTATGGGAGAACGACGTTGAGTAGTTAGTCTCTGCATGGAGTTCACAAAATGATTCATCTTGATCTTGTGCCAGGATCTGTCACATGCTGAGACTCATTAATAGCTCACCACATTCAACAAGTTAACTTTTTTCCAGTCTTACTTTTCACCCTGCGTTATCACTGCCCAAGCATCTGTGTCAAGGAGGTTTATGTACCCTGTCAGTCAGATACAAAGTCTGACCCTCAGCGAACCATGAATAGCTATGCTTAAACTAGATACCAGTTTTTGCTTGCTGATCTAGTTTCTTTCACATCACTTAAAGAAGTTATCCTCAAGGTAGAGAGCTCTCCAAGCTTTGTATTATATATGTATGTATATGAGCAAATGTAATGCATGCATGCAGATAAATTCAGAAAATCAGCAGCTTTGCAATTGCTACTTGGGAAAAAAGCTATACTGGTCATTTGATTTATTAGCATGCTTATTATTACCAGTCAATTCATTCATACTGCAAAAAACGATCATGTAATTTTACAGGAGATAGAGAAAAGGAGAAGAATTGAAGAAGCATACAAAAATGCTGTGACAGAATTGAAGAAAAAGTCCCACTTTGGAGGGCCAGACTATGAGGTACAAATTTTGCTTCTGACATTTTCAAAACCACTGTAAATTTTAAAGATTGGCTTGTTTCTCAGTGCAGGAAAAGGGATGTGTAAATCAAGGTGTTTGGCTCGTGCAAGTGTGTTCACACCACTTGTATTTTTACACCGTGGAAACTGAAACTATGAAGAATCTCAGCCCTTAATTTTGGAGAAGGGACATCTCACCCCACCTCAGGCTTCCATGTCCTGCTTTTGTCTAAAGCATTTTGCTTACAGATATTTCTGCTGATATTTTATTATTTTTCTCATACATTTGATACTGCCTATGTGTGGTAGTTTTATATTTTTTTAATGGTTCAACTGTGTAGATATGTAGACCAAACATGAAAACCCTGACTGCAGAGGCAGTCCTAGAATCTGAAGTTTAACCTGAATTGATTTTTAACTTGTCACTGCCTCCTGAAATTTCATGTTGACAAATTCAGTGATTTTAGGTTCCTTTTATGTTAAATTGCATACTTCAGCAGCTTCCTCCTCAGTGTGCTATTTAGTCAAATTCTAAGACGCATAAACCACCCTCTGAAGATTAATGTAACCTAATGCATCTATAATGCAATTTTGAAGAACGTGACCCTTTCATGCACATTCATCAAACACGTTTCTACTTACAAATCATAGCATGAGAAAAAATACTAATATGTTGAGACGTTTAAACGATACTTGAGCCTCTCTCATGACTGAGGCATGTACTGTAAAGGAGAAAGATGGATAGGAAGTTAGACTTTGTCTATCTGGATACGAATCCAGCTGCTTCTCCCAGATATCCCTGTTGTAAAGTAGGGTTTTTTTAAAATTTGCTGACCAGCTTCTTTTACAATACAGTAAAGGCAGTAAACCTAATTGTCTGAAATTACCATTTCACTTAATGTACTTGAGACTTAAATAGTTGACTCAACTCTACCTGCTGTTTAGTGTTAAACTTTCCAAGAATTTTCAGTAGAGATCCCCAGAATTTTGTCTTCTCATGTTTGTTTTGAGCACATATCTGAATCTGCCCTAAGGCACTGTAATACTTGGAAGGAGTGTAACTACACAATTATATTAATGTGTGATTTACTGACACACTGTATACATTATTAAGAGAAGATACATGTTAATTAAAACCTAGATTTGAGGTCAAAGGGTATTGAGATTGTTAGTCAGTTTCCTGGGTTTTTTTCTTCTTCGTACAACTATACCTAAATTGTAGTTGTTTCAGAGGAACTGTAATCTAAGAACATTGGTGAAAATCTTTGGGGTCTGTAGAATGCGTTTGCTTCCATCAGTTATAAGCGTAATATATAAATATAACTTTCTACTATTAAACTTAACTGGAACTCTCATGTCTCTGAAATTTTGAACTAGTTTTGTTTCTTATGCTCTAGGAGGGTCCTAATAGTCTGATTAATGAAGAAGAATTCTTTGATGCTGTTGAAGCTGCTCTTGATCGACAGGATAAAATGGAAGAACAGGTATTGATACTTGAAAAATGTCTTCATGATGGGCACTTCGTGGGAGATTTCTGTAACTGAAATTCAGTCCTGGGGTGCATCTCCTGAATATTTTACTCTGCCACTGATAAGGGGAGGTCACAGTATTTTTACAGTTAAATATTGTTGCTTAACACTGATTTTGAGAAAGTGACTTCACAGTTCATATAGCAAAGGATAGTATAGGTGTTAAGCTAATTGACTGTCTCTAGTTTCTAGTTCCTAAATATGTGTCCCCTATAAAACTTATCTTTGTATGTAGCTGATGCCCTCTGCAAATAAGAATATCAAACAGTGCAGCTATTTAGCAAAACTTAATTACTGATCTGAAGTTTCTTTTGACTCTGGCAGTATGTGAAATAGGAAAGACATAGTTCTGTTGGTGGTTGCTTTTATTTAAAAATTCTGTAGGCTCTGACTACTTCTTGAACTCATTTCTTGAATACACTTCAGTGACAAGAAGTGGTAAGATGCATGGGAGGAAATATATAGAATATGAGAATGTATAGCAGTGTATAAAATGAGAGGGAATAACAAAGTGGTGAACCCTTTGTCCTGTAAGCGTTTACGCTTATAAATATAGTGAATACAGTGGCTTGGTTGAAAAGTCTTTCTAGTGGATATATAGTACCCAGCAGAATTTACCTATGTTGGAAACTCTTAGCGGAGAGTAAAAGTTTGAGTGACTGTTGTACTACTACATGGATCATTAATACCGCCAATCTCTTTTCCTTAACTCAGAAATACACCTTGAAGTATAGACAAATTCAGTCTTCAGGCCCATTCACTTACTGAGAATTCCAGCAGGATGACAGCTTCCTGCCTGTCATGGACAGTATTAGTTGTTGTAGCCACCATGTAGACTGAGGATGACTCACTCTGTTTCACAGTCGACGCAGTGGTAGCTGACTACTAATGATTAAATATGTTTTGTTGCAGTCCCAAAGTGAAAAGGTCAGATTACACTGGCCAATGTCCTTACCTTCTGGAGATGCGTATTCTGCTGTGGGGACTCATCGATTTGTCCAAAAAGTAAGATACTTCTCATGATCCCCTCTGAATAATGGGCTGACCTATGATAGTTCTAGATCATATTTTGTATGGGTAGATGAGATTTGTTTTGGGGTGTTCCTAGTAACTTTCAATGGTTTGCTCATTTCCAAATGAAGTAACTGGAATTGGAGAAGGACTGTTTTCTGTCTTGGCTCAAAACATGCTGATTTGAGTATCTACTTAGAATACTCTTGACTTGTATCAACCTTCTTGGTTAGATAATTAAGGAAAAATCCCAGTTCAGTAACCTCAGTGTTTTTAAGATACCTTTGGTAAAATTCATTAAATTGACTTTGTTAAAAAAAAAAAACAAAACCAAAACAAAACAAACCTACAACAAACCCAGTCTTTTGTGTCTGGATGAGTTGACTTTTTTTTAGTGTTACTGGAAACACTATGCTCCTCTCAGGGCTACAGTGGGAGCATAATACATAATAGGTGCATGAAATCAGCATTTGCTGCTGTGCTTGCTGCTTATGGTGCTTTTGTTTTCCTTTTCTTCATTATCTTGTGCTTGCAAGTTGGTACTGAATGCTGTGTTGTGCCTCTGTTCTGATTACTTGGTTTTTTCTTTGTCTGTCTCTGGTAGCCCTATAGTCGCTCTTCCTCCATGTCTTCCATTGATCTAGTCAGTGCCTCTGATGATGTTCACAGATTCAGCGCCCAGGTACTGTATTAATGTGTAGAGTGGGGGTTGCATATCTTTGCTGTATTTCATCCTCTTCTCTAGAACCTGGGTTTTTGTTACATAAATCACTGCTTGCTTTAAACTAGTACATTGAGATAAACAAAAGAGTTCTCTATTCCTGTACTAAATGGTTGTCTTTTTACATTATGCTTGCTTGTGTATCACTTGTGCAGATGCCCAAATCTTGTGAAACTGTTAGATTTAATTCAGTAGCTTTAACATAAATGCCTACAATTTGAAAGTTTTGCATTTCTGATTATAATAAAGTAGACCTACACCTGTTTTGTATGAGTTGGAAATGGTCTTTGCTTCAAATTGAATAGCTTTTCTTGCTTTTACATCAAAGGTTTGATTTTTGTCTTTAACATTTGTTCATAATGACATTAAGATACTAAATGTTAAAGTTCACTATTACCATTTTTACCTCTACACCTACTTTTATTACTGAAAGGTCATAAAGTGTGTTGTTGACAAACAAGATTGTGGATATAAGAATTTTTACAGAAGAGATTCAATATATTCACTTATCCGTTAGAAAATAAGTCTGGCATCCTGAATATGTCAATATAGTCATAGTGGCATATTCTGCTGATGTACAAAATTACTCTAGGTGCTTGCTCTGAAGGTCATATTTCAGAGCAGAATTAGATAGGTGACTTCAAGTGTTTGCTCTTTGGTCTCAAAAAAAAGTTACACAATCATGGTATTCGTGCCATTAATTTCCTTCTGCTGTGCTCAGTATGTGATCATGAATATGGAGCTTCATTCTGGGATGTGATATTGGAGAATTTTTTTTCTTGAATTATTAACTAATGCTGCAAACCACCTGCTTTTTGAAACAGAGGGAATAGATTTTCTTTTGATTAACTGAGCCTGGAATCGTACCACCTGCAGACCTTACTACCAGCTTTATGAGCAGGACCGTAACATTGAAGGACTCGCTTATTGGACTGAAATGCCAACACTTGCCTTGACCTTTTACAGTCAGTAAGGGAAAAAGTATGCAGGTCAGACTGCACAACACTGACAGGATCATCTCCAGCAGTCAAATTAGTTTTTTGAGTTTGTTTTTGTTTGGGAGGAGCAGGGGACTGAAGTAACAGAAAGCAAGTTTGATTCCAAAGATAGGAGCTGGTTGTCTGTCAGGCCATGAATACACAGGCAGTTCAGTGTAAGGGAAACTCATACTTGCTAAAATATGCAGGCCTCCTCATTTCTACCTCTTTTATGCCTGTGGTAACATTTGTGCAATTGCATGATAAACCTGAGCATCAGAGCACTAGTGTGGCTGAAAAACTAACCATTTAAAAACAAATCTGAGGTGGACCAGCTCCATATCACAATAATGCAAATTGAGGGTAAGGATTAAAATCAAATGGACTGGAGTCAAGTGGTTGATTTTTTAAGCTGCTGCATGGATTATACTACATAGAAGTTACAACTGCGTGCCTTCGAATGCAGTTTCAAGTTAATGGACTTACTCACTGCAGAAAGGATGATCCTGTTAACTTACAGGAAACTACTCCCACACCTTCCCAAATATTTTCCCTAGAGCAAATTTTTGCCAGAGGAACAAGTCAGTCCACCTGCAGTGGAGCTTCGCTGCTACTGAACAAGCAGGTGGAAGACAACTGAAAGCATGAAGAGAAAAGCAGAGCACCTTTTGGTGGCCACCTGCTCTGGACCTTATTAATAAGAAATAGGCCTCTGCCAGTTGATGGGAGGTTGTGGGCTTAAAATGCTGTAGATGTTTTGCAGATCACTTTCTTTTGAAGGACTATAAGGTTTAAAATAGATTGAGCTGTTCTGAGGGCCTTTAAAGTGAAGAACTTCCCACTTCATGTTCAGGCCAAGGCTGCATGGCGTACAGGTTACAAGTATTTTTGGAGACCATGCCTGTAGCCTGCCAGGAACCCAGAGGTAATAGTGTGGCCTCCCCAGTGGGAAAGAAGCTGTGAATCTTGATTCTCTGCCTCTGAAATAGGTGCAGATTGACAGACAGCGTCCAGTGCATAGATTACATACAGTTTGGACAGGTAGCATGCACAAGGCAGTTGTAGGTACTGCAATTCCTTGGTGAAGCAGAGTAAGAAAACTGTTTAGGTTGCACTCCTGTGAATGCCTCCTCCTCTACTTTCCTTGCTGTTCCTCTCATCCTTCTGCATTTCGCATAAAGCAAAAGGCAGTAAAAGACAAAACAAACATAAAAAAGCTAGCTTTGTCCTTTATAGGTTAGGAACTAGGGAAGAAGAGACAAAACGTCCTGAACATGTTGCAGGTAATATTGGAAGCATGGCCAGGATTCCTTTCTGAAAGAAGTGTCACCTAGAGCTAGTAAAGCAAATCTTTAAATAGCCCACGTTCTTATCCAGTTTGGATTGTGCTGTCATTGGTTCACTGGGTAAAAAATAAATAGAAGAATCTTTTGCAGGAAACCTGTCAGTAATTGGCAGGAAAAGGTGGCCTGTCTAAAAGCAGAAGCACAAATCTTGTAGATGTTCTTAGTTCATTGTAACTTCCAACACTGTACAGTTTCTGCCCAAGAAGATGGAACAAATGACTTAAAAATGTGTTGGTTTTTTTTTCGTTTAAGGTGGAAGAGATGGTACAAAATCACATGACATATTCCTTGCAAGATGTAGGAGGAGATGCCAATTGGCAGCTAGTGGTAGAAGAAGGAGAAATGAAGGTAAATGTTTGGGGGTTTGTTTAACTGACGTAAGATGATACCCTGTGAAGACTGATACTTTCTGTCTTCTGGTGCACTTGGCAGTGTTAGATTTATGGTGGGACCTGGTGGTCTTAAGAGTCTTTTCCAACATAAATGATTCTATCATTTTCTGGGAATACTATCACTCAGCAAATTATGCTATTAAAACTTTTCTCTGAGAATAGCATTGTTTAAGTTAGGACTGGAATCCACAAGAGCTGTGGCTTCTAATACATTTATTAATGCAAAATCCTTAAAACTTGGTATCAAAGTAATGTGTAAATTCCATGTATGAATGTTACAGAGCAGCAAGTTACTGTGTTGGCTGCTGTACTGTGCTTGCATGGATCCATGTGCATAGTGATAAATAAGGTAGCTGAATCATTCTTGGAGTAGAAATTCTTAAAATACTGGTATTTTAGTATGAATTGCCATGTTAAGAATGTTTGCACTGGTACTTATCAGATAACAGACATGGCAAATTATCCGTGTGTTAGTTTTCTAGGTAAGTGTTTTTTTTAAAACGTGATGAAATTTTAAACAATTAAAACGTGAACAGTTTTAAGAATTTCTGTTCTACATGTCTGTCTTTGTATTCGACTACAGGTATACAGAAGAGAGGTGGAAGAGAACGGAATAGTTTTAGATCCTTTGAAAGCAACCCATGCCGTTAAAGGGGTAACAGGGCATGAAGTTTGCCACTACTTCTGGAATGTTGATGTTCGTAATGACTGGGAAAGTAAGGAATTGGTTCTTAAGCTTTGTGTTTATTTATACCAGCAAGAATATTGTTGATAACATTGACCTAAGATCTGTGCTTGTTTACTGATGGATGTTTTTTCCCCCCCCTCATCTTTTAGCAACAATTGAAAATTTCCATGTTGTGGAAAATTTAGCTGATAATGCAATCATCATTTACCAGACACATAAGGTAATACCGCTTCAGCTCTATGCATACCTTACTGAGACTGTCTAGGGCAGATGTGTTGTAATCTTATTCTGAATACTTCAATGGCTTAACAACTTAAAATACTGTTCAAAACAACTGTTCAGAACAAGTTCTCTATTAAGCTGCAACTTTCTCAATTTTTCAGACTTGTCTTGATAGATTAATTGATTGTGTATGTGTCTGATAGAGCTTGTAACAACAAATGAGGGCTGGTTTTAATCTCTGTGTATATCAATGCCAGTAAGACAAGGGTCTTCTAAAGCAAACTGAAGCAATAAATCAACCCTGATGACAAGGAAGAAACCTATGCCACTGTGTCCTATAGTTTGTTGCAATAATGCAAGCTATTATTGACCACAAGTAGTTGACGTACACATTTGCATTTTGAGGTGATACAATTGCTGGTACAATATTTGTTCTTGTAACTTTATTATGTTTTCCCCCCACACTCCCACCAGTTCTGGTGTAAATTTACGAAAATGTTGAACTGAATGATAACCTGACAACAGGAAGGTTCAAAAAAATAGGAATGAAGTGTACAGATTCATCTTTAATCTCGCATTATTCCAACTAGTCGTATACCAAGTTTTAAACCAAGTATTTTTCTTCAACGGTTTTACCAGTAATGTGGTTACCATTAAACTTCTATAACAGAGGACTCACGACTTTTTGGGTTGGAAGGGACCTCAAAGACCATCTAGTCCCCCTCCCATGGGCAGGGACACCCTCCACTAGACCAGGTTGCCCAAAGCCCCATCCAGCCTGGCCTTGAACATTTACTTAACCACTAGTTCAGTCTGTAGTTTACGAATATTAACTAAGATGTAAACCTGAGGTTGAGGGAACTGGAGGGAAACTGCCTTTTCCTGTTAGTCTACTGAAAAGGTCATTGCAGCTTGGCTTTTTGCATTTCAAAGGCCTGAAACTTTTGCCTCACATTTTTTTAGAAGGAAGCATAGCCTTATACCCAGATACACATCTGTACAGCAGCTATGTTCTGTTTCAGTTTTGAAAAGAAAATTACTAACTTGATGAAACTTTTACTTATGTAACATGGCTGACCTGGTTTGCCTTGCTTGTTTTTTCTTTTCTCTGAAGATAGTAAGTACTTAATTTGCAAAACTGAGAAAGCTTACATTCGGGTGTTTCTCTGCAGAGGGTGTGGCCAGCTTCTCAAAGAGATGTCCTCTATTTGTCTGCTATCAGAAAGATACCAGCATTCAGTGAAAATGATCCTGAAACATGGATTGTGTGCAATTTCTCTGTGGAACATGACAGTGCTCCTGTAAGTATTATTTGCATTCTATAAAGTTCTGCTTTTCAGGCAACGTTTTCCTATTATATGGTAATGCATGTGCAATACTAGTGTGAGGGAGGTGGCCATGGTGGGGGGTTTATGTAAAAATATAGTTTATTTAAACCAGGTGATAACGGTGATCTGATGAAGGCATTATGAGCCAAAAGGTTTCCTGCCTTACCTCCACAGCTGGCAAATCAATGGTGTTGCAGCAGAATGGAAGCAAAATTTCTGGCAATGTGAAAACATTTTAAAGAATTGAAGTTATTTTGTATAGAATCAAATCAATAACTCTTTGGTATTGTCAGATATAGGAGTAGGCTGGTATAATTCTAGATATGGTATCTGTTAAAACTCCATCTCACATAGTTCTGCAATGATTGTTTTCTTTGGAGTATTTCTGTTCTGATTGCTTACAAGGGAAAAGTCCCTAACAGATATTTGTAAGGGCTGATATGTTATTCTTTAGATGTTTCTTTACTCATTTGTCACAATAATTAAAGTAATGCACTCATAGTCTGTATTAAGCAAGTAGAAGCCTGAGATTTGGGCATTTTAGTTTAACCTTTTCCCTATTCACCAGGTACCTGTAACTTCACTCAGATTCGTGTTACATCCATGCAGTGCTAGAATGCAAACTCTCAACAGCCCAATTTCTGAAGTGTCTTAGACTTCATAGTAAATGAAAATGTTAGCAGTCAAGTGTGCTGAAACACATTTAGTCTGAGACTTACAAGTGTTTCATTTTTTTGGCAGCTGAACAATCGCTGTGTCCGTGCCAAAATAAATATTGCTATGATTTGTCAGACTTTAGTAAGCCCACCAGAGGGGAACAAGGAAATAAGCAGGGACAACATCCTATGCAAGATTACATATGTAGCTAATGGTAAGTCTAAAATTTTTCAGTGTGACATTCATCATAATTGCTAATTTTGGGGAGCTGAACACAGGCGAAAAAAGCTTGATGCTGTTTCGTGATAAATTTATATATAGCACCACACTTGTGGTCTCCACAAAAGCTGATTCATGCACTACATGAATCAGTGAATGGGATCATTCGTTGTGTGGCGTTCTGGGAGGATTAAATGGGCGTGGTGTGTAGCTCAGTCCTAAGTACTGAACCTTGGAGTGCGGGAGGGTGGGCAGAAGAAATTTCTGCAACTGGGATGACTTGGCATAACTTCTCATTTCAGTAATACTGTGTTTTCTTCCTGTATTGCTGTAATGTTTTTTCCCCCCAATTCATCTTGTTTAGGCTGAAAAGCTGCTGATAGTAAAGATATAACAGTTCTTATCCTCAGTGTTAAGAAGGAGCAAATACATTTTGTATGAGGATGTTTGCAAGCTGTATAGTCTAGTCTGCATTTTCTGTTTAATTATTTCTTAACTGATGGAATCCTTGGTATTAACGGACAAGTTATCAAAGCCAAACTGTATTATTACTGTAGTTGGTATTTTGCAGTGTATTGTAGTATTGGAGCTACATACTTATTGGCTCCTCTCCTATGGCTACAAACCATTTCAAGAGTAGCCTACCTGCTTATTACTTTTAACCACCTGTTACATGGATTACTAAAGAGTCAAAGTCTGAAAAATTGTTTCAGTAAACCTTTGCTGTATAGGAGTGATGTGATTTGTATTAAATCCTGTACAAATGCTAGCTGATGTTAAACTCTGGGGTAAGCTGCTTTGTTTCCTTGTCAGAAGTTTCTCACTTACATAAAAAATACATTGTCATTGATAAATTCTGAACTATGATTATATGGGAAGTGGCACGTTTTTCAGCAAAATACTTGCCCTATGTAGCAAAGCGTATTTTAGAATCAGTTTGAATTTTGTTTGAAGTGCTTTAAAAATCATTTGTAAGCCATTGGCTATTTAGCAATTCTGCAGACAAATGTAGCAGTTACTGAAAAGTTAAGACAGACTTTTGTTTTCTTTGAAGTAAGAAGTAACTCAAGTCTCTCTTCCAGTTGTTCCTTGAACGTCCTTAGAGAGTATCATCTTCCATTTGGGCATTCCCCAAAGACCCACAACACATCATGTTTAATGTTTTCTAAATACTGGCATCATAGAACTGAACTGAGCTTGAGCATTAAGAGTAAGAGCATAAGAAAGTGTAAGGGCATGAAAAAAATGTGCTGGTCATTATTCTTTCCTGTTACTTCACAGAGAGTTGCAGGAGTAACAAACAAATTTTCTAGCCTTTAGCTGATTTCTTTTATTTCAATGTCTGTCTGCCTGTCTACTTCTAGTGAACCCAGGAGGATGGGCGCCAGCATCAGTGTTACGGGCAGTGGCAAAACGAGAATATCCAAAATTTTTGAAGCGTTTTACGTCATATGTGCAAGAGAAAACAGCAGGAAAGCCTATTTTATTCTAGTATTAGCAGGTATACATTAAATTTTTTTGTTCTTGATTCACTGTTGAAAATCTAACGGTAAACAGAAGTATGCAATCTAGAAATGTCTTACTGTGATTAGCATGAATTCAGTGCTTATTTTTAATGTATGAATGCAATATACTTTTTTAAACATTCATGTAATTCGTTTGTATTATTAGTGTGAAAAAGAAGAGCTGCACAAGTTATCAAGTATTAGTTTTTGTAGACTTTTACTAGTTTATCTTGCAAATTTTTTTCATACATGTCTAATTGATGTGGAAGTAGAGAAGGATGAAGTATTGTTTTTTTCTCAGCTGTCACAGGTATTTTACACTTGTTCTGAAAAGAATACACACTGAGGTTTCTCTAGGGCCTCATGAAGTTTTGATATCTTAAGTTCTCCTTATAATTGCATATTTGATAGAATATTATGAAGGTCAAAGTAGTCTTCTATTGACAGAATAGGTTTGATCTAGGATTTTTATTAATGGAACTTTTCTGACAGACCGGTGTCTGTTATTGGAGTAATTACATAGCTGTGACTTAAATTTTTAGCCTAGGAGTCTAAGAAAGAAAAAGGATTTAGAAGTGTCTGCAGAAGTCAATGGGTGTATTTTAATGGTACAGGTCATTAGGCTAATCTGAAATTATTTTAGCATATAAATGATGATGTGACATTGGAAGATGATTTCTTGATCACTTTTGGGACTGTCTGAACCTATCAGACATAACCCTTAGTGCTAAGTAAGGCTTTGCTTATTTTTTGTTAGTGTAGACCCTTGCTATGTGCTTTGCTGTGTATACCTGTAGTGTCAAACCATTGGATTCTTTTTTGGTATTACAGCATGATCTGAAAATTAGTTTTTACCACTTTCTCTCTGCATGACATAGGTGACCTCTATTTTGGGGTTCTATCCATTACATCAAACTCCAAAAGTCTTAGTCATTTGATCCTTCTGTAACAGGTAGCCCTGTAATGATTCACATTTTTTATTGCATATTATTACGAGAGCTAGTGTAGGTGAACCATTAAAAACACAGCTGTCGTGAGCCAACAGTTCAAATGTGATCACAGCACTGATAATATTTAAGGTGTTTAACAAGTTTTTGTTTTTCTATTAGTCTTCAAACTTTTCAGTGCTGTATTTTTGTCTTCCCTTACCTGCAGCAATCAGAACAAGACTGAGTGAGCATTCCGCGTTGGAGAAGTGACCATACACAGAGCACTCCATGTTGGAACGAAGGATCTACAGTCTTTTTATGGCTCAAGTTCTAGGCTTTGTATACTGAAGTGAAGAAGTGTTGCAACACCATGAGGCTGAATATTAACACTAGCTCTCTCCTGCTAAGTTTTCTTGCTGAATCGGTGTGTAATTATAAATACATGTATTGATAACATGTAGTTGGCTCTATTTTTATTTGCTTGCTTTGGAAGAGACAGAACGCATACAACGTGGAATCACCAATGTGGGTTACTGATCTAATTTTAAACTAGTTGCAGAAGTTCACTGTCAACCTTCCTAAGATACTCCTGCAGTTTTTGTGCATGTCTAAAAAGCACAAAAGACAAATGCACATATAGCATACTGTATGTGCTTTGTATGCACAAAAATCTATGTGGTATTTTGGGGGAGAGAGGGACTCCAGTAAAGCCTAGGTGATTTATTGGCAGGTTTTGGTTTGCTTTGTATAATCACAGTTCATTGCTGCTGGTTTCTGTAATGAATCATCTTGTTACATAAAATGTCAGTTAATAACTGAGAGCTGTTGATATCCTTACGACTTTGCCTTTTCTATTGTCTTACTCTTATGATGATCTTTGGTTCGGAAGGAGTAAGAGTGTGAAAAGCTTTATTTTTTTCCAGATATCTTTATATTTCTATTGTATTTTTAGTTATGTAATATGTGCTACAGAATTTTTGTTATTAAACATGATCTAGAAATACCTAGCAAGATTCTGTACGAGAGGGCAAGAGACTGCCTGAAAGCTAGAAGTCATCTGTCCATGCTATATGTGGACTGCTTTCTTGCATGATACCTAGGGCTTTCCCAAAGCTGTGACAAAATACTCTATAATATATATTGAAGTAATTGGGACTACATAAGACAAAATTCCCAGTCTAGAATGAGAATGAGTACATTATTTTCAGATTCTGCATGTGTTTTCCTCATCTTAATGAAGCCATGCTATGAGGTTCATGTAGAAAATTATTTGCCTCTTGATCAAAAAACCATCAGAGCTATAAGGATGCGTAGTTCTTATTGGAAAGTTCCCTTTAGTTGCTGTGAGAATTTACATGTCAGATACTTGCCTGCCTTTGATTCTGGAGATGCTCATTAGGAGAGGACTGTGGCAGACTGGTGTACTGACTTTGAGGTCTCTTATCCACGTCCCATAGCTGGAAACTCTTCAGAGACTGCTTGGTGTTTCCCTAAACTGTGTTATCTCAAGAAAAAAGTTTCAGATATATTTTTGTCAAGAGAAAGCTGAAAGTCTGATTTGATATAGTATGGTAGGTGCCTGAAAATAAATATAGTAACTTAATGAAGATTTGGTAAATGATTAAATGTGATCTGCACAGTGTTGAAAAACATTATCTGTTCATCTTCTCTGTAGAGATGAAATCATACATAACACGATTACACATGCATGCGGATTTCATGCTCCATAACTCTTCCCTGTTTATTTGCCTTTCTTTAATGTTGTGCATGGAATATGCCTTATTACAGAGTTATTCTGTTAATTTGAATACGTAGAGAAGTGCCTATATGGTAATGCTAGTAAGGCAAATAAGATGAAAATCTGTACATGTTTACTGTATCACCAGTGAGCATTTTATATAGCGATGTTAAAAAAAAAACACCTTATACCTCAAATGTACTTCCATCTTTTTACAACCAAGCGTCAGTTCATTCCACCATAGCCGCTGATGGGAACTTTAAAAAAAAATAATTCCAAAATATAAAGAGTTTAACTCCTTATTTGCCATTTCTGGTAATTGTTGGAACACAGTTGAGTTTATTAATTTAATTGGATAGCTTTATTTTAAAAAGGTATGGAAAGTTTACAGAGCAGTATATAAACTTATATCATTAGTTGCATTTGCACTAAATGTGATGTACTTTTGCAATTTATTCTGTAAATAAAATTACACTACAGATACTATTTGTAAAGAATACATTTTACTTTTAGGTAAAGGCACTGATGCTTCACTGTAGCTAGCTCGGCCCAAGCAGAGTTGGAAGTGGCTTCTTAAAGAATACGGAAGGGGTTGCAAGACCAAGAAATCACTGTTAATTTACCTCTTCAAAAACAAAGGAGAAAAAGTCAGTTCTCTGTAGGCCTTTCATATTGTCCGTGTGCAAGTAGCCATTAGATCCTCCCTTCTGGAAGGGGTCTTGCTTTTATGGTTTTCTAAAACTTGGCCTCTCCCTTGAGCCCGTCCCTCTTTTCAGTCACTGCTGCATGTCTCTGCGCTCTTGAGTTCACTTCCTCCCGTTAGTGGATCAGCAGTGTTCACACAGCTGTGGTGGTCTTTGCAGAAGCAGCTCCTGACTGTACAATGGATGTCCTTATAAGCTGAACCGATTTGAAGGGCTGAGAATGCAGCAGCCTTCATCAGATGTCATTCTCTGAGTATCTGCGTCTGTTGGAGAATTTGGATGTTGCCAAACTAGATCTGAAGGAAACTGGGAACGAGGATGAGATGGTCATTGTTATCTTGTCTGAGTACCTGAACATCTTATTTTGACAAATTTATCTGTGGAAAATGTGATGCACTTTGAAAAACAAATTAACTTTTACTTAATTGGGCTGAGCTGGCTATACGAAGTTGTGCAGATTCTCTATAATCAGATTGTCCACCTGTATTTTTGTCAAGTTGTACAGATAACACTGTATTGGAATTGCCACTGTTCATCTACAGACTTAAAACATGAATCATATTTTTGAGTACCTTGAGTGTGTAGAATATAACTGTTTGTTCTATAGTCGCTTTATGATCCTAATGATAAGTTTTAAAAAGGAAAAGAAGTTGGCTCTTCCTTGTTACAATCACAAATTTAAAACCAGTATTGAAAAGTGAAAAGTATTAAAAATTATGAAGAAAATCCTGGTTTGTAGTTATTTTTAACTTTGCTTTGGAGAAACTTGTTTAAATCATTTTACCTTTTAACAAGCTTTTAGATCGTGGATAAAGTTCTATACAATATTATAATGTATGGGAAACATTTAACAGGAAAGCAGTTTGCTTGAATTACTGAGATGAACACTTGAATGCAGCGTGAGTTCGTGTATCAACAAGCTCATTCTGTGCTAGCGTATCAGAGACACGTTAAAAGATGTCCCTATATAGCCTTACTATAGAGCACTTCCAAAGCCTCGCAGCGCTTGTCTTTGCTTGTACAGAATTAACATCGTTATGGAAATTTCCATGGGAAGAACAGAGATCCAGCACTGAGGAGTGCCAGACGATAAACTTGTGGCTTTTTCTAAACTATGAAGAATTTTTCAGAACTGAGATGAGTTTCTGTAGAGCAAGCTTGCTTACTAGCAGAAATAGCTGGTGCCTAATGGATCAATAGCAATCCTACCTTTATTTTTTATGCAGCAATTTCTACTTTTTATATGGTAATCAGTAAATTTGTAGAAACCTTACAAGTATGCAAGACTGGAGGAACCGTTTGAAATAACAGGAGGCCTTACTTGCACAGAAAAAATCCTGAAACTCGGCTGCATCAGGCCTCGGGTAAGATAACTGCAACAGGGTCCTGAGGCAAGCCCTGCCCCTGAAGAATGCAGCTGTCGCAGCTGGCAAAAAGCAGTTCCCCAAAATAAAAACACCACAGTCACATTCTTGGTCCCCTAAGTTATGTGTGCAAGTCAAAAAAATATACTTTTCAGTAAGGAGAGGTTGAGCATTTCTGTAGCTGTCTGTAAACCTACAACGTAATTTGACCCTAGATAGAATGAATGGTTCTGCCACGCAATTTACCACTGTGTATTACTAATAGTTTTGCTATTATCTTTAGTCTCCAGCTATAAAAGCTGAATTTCACAGGAGGAGGAAAGTACAGTTTGTTAGATAAAAGGACACACTTTGAGCATTAGGTGCCTGAAAGCGTCCATTTTTCTTCAGCTGTAACTTGATGCAGTAAGCTTTTTTCCTCTGCACACCTGCCTCTTCTGTGCAGAGACTACAGCTAGAATAAGGAAGGCTGGTAATGTGGGTTGCTGCCATTCTGAAGGTTCAAACCAGTTCTCCTTGAAAAGAACTATTTTAAATTTCCATTTTTATTTTTGTGAGCTCAGGCGAAGCAATAGTCGGACACATTGTTACCTAGGGTGTAAAAACCAGTTAGGAACTCTCCATTCAGTCGTCTTGGCATGGGCTGGCCTGCCTGAAATTCCATGTGGGATTTTCCTGTCACCGTTGCATTAACATCAACACTCTGATTTGCTTCCCCCTCCGCTTGGAGAGAAACTTGGAAGGTAAATTATGGAGTGAGTTCCTTACAGATGCAACGGGAAGGACCTGCGTACTTAAGTGTTTCCCGTGTGCCTTTGTACTTACAAGTACCTGCCCTATGAAAAGCTGGCATACAATGTTCAGCTCTCCTCATCCATCAGACTTCTTGCTAAAACTTCCGTGTCACAAGACAAGCCATGGATCGTGGAAGTCTGTGCCAGGTGATTCCTGACCAGTATTAGAGTGGCAGGATTCAACAACAGCCCCGAAGTTTCCCATTCCCACTCACCGGGGTGGGACTGCAACCAAATCAGGGAGCAACCCAGCAAAAACAAGTGTAGGTCTCTCCATACCCTCCAAAAAGTATTTTTTGTCTAGGGAATGAGCAAACACAGACATCACCTCCTGGCTTCCACCCTGTTGGAAGTCATTGCTACGTACTCACCGCACGGTATTCTACAACACCTGTTGTTCAAGCACTCGCTTGTCCCCATACCCAGAGCCTGCATCAGCGGAACAGCCGACACACGGCACACGGTGAGCGCTAAACTGACATACTGCACGCAGTGAGCGCTATGCCAGTTGTCATGGCGTATCTTGTTCAAACTCCAGTGTTGAAAAATGTAGCCATTAACCTAAAAGGCTTTTTTGTAAAGCTTTTTGTGGGAGCAGTCTTGGCCTTGAGTTGTTACGTAGAGTTGTGGTGCTACAGGGTGGCACGGTCTCTGACAGAGGTTGGTACGGTTTAGGAATGGGTAGAATGGTTGCCTTCTCTGAAGAATTTGAGACATTTAAATAAGCATCTTTATCTTTGGTTTTCCCCTAAAGATCTTTTGTTTCATCCGGATTTGAAAACTCTCAAACCTAACTCAAGTATCACTGAAATCTAAGGAGAGTAACAAACCATCCCACCATCAAAAGAAGTGCTAAGCAAAACCGTTAGTTAAATTAGCCGCTGTATGATGCTGTAATTGTTTCATGTGTCATTTTTCAATATTGCTGTCGGGCGTGAGAAGCCTAACAGTAAAAATCCCATGTAACTCACTGCTTTCTCTTTAAGACTGCCACATCCATCTTCGGTGAAAAAGATGGAACAGCATTAAAAGATTTGAAAACCTGCTCCATTTGTAATGTTGCTAAATTGTATTCCCATCTTCCCGTTCTAACTGTGGTTGTTATCAGAAACAGTTTCACTATGAAGTATCTGGTGTGCTAGCTGTTCCTGGTACGTATGCTATTATTTTACTATTGTAAACTGGTGAACACTTACTCTTTCATACAGTGTAGTTCCTGGTTCATGCTTGTGTTAAACAACAGCTCCTGCATTAAAGGATATAAATTTCATGTATTACTTAGAAAGAAAAAGTTTGGATGACTAGATAGGATACACAAATGGTGCTTCAAAAAAAAAATCCCCAAGCAGCACAGGGATATGGGTACACAAACAGATGGATTCCCTTGGATTGTTAGGCAGTATGCTTTCTGACAGGAATGTCTCCAACAGGAGAATGAAAACTACCACCACTTACTGATGTTTTGAATGGCATTAAAGTGTCCGTTTCTGTCCGTATCCACAAGTGAAGGAAAAAACACTCAGTAACCGCAACTGACAACACTGGTATGTAGTCCTTTATTCCCCGCTCCCTGTTTTCTTTTGCCCTCAAAAAGCGTTTTTAGAAAAACACCCTTTTCGGGAACAGTAACAAAACCAGTGCCGTAACCGCCCAGCTTTTCAATCACATTAGCCTTTTGGGGTCAATTTTTTCCAGGTGCACTAGGGGCTTCAATTGCTCAGCAAAGTTCCTCATGTCATCAGAAACGATGTCCTGTCCTGCTGGCGCTACCACGTTGAGCTCCACCAGGTAGGAGAGGGAGAGCGGCTCTATGTTCTCCGTGTTTCCTGGCATTAGGATGCGGAAGATCTTGTACACCATGATTTTCATGATGCCCTTGCGGAACACGTGTCCTTTGGCCACAAACTCGTGGTCCATGCGGAAGCCCATCTCCACCAGAAAGTCCGTCAGGTTATCTGAAGTAGCGATATCCACGCAGTTGCGCACCAGTGCGTGGCGGCTCTTGTCGCCTATTTCTGGCTGGCCCAGGTAGCGCAGATGCCAGGGCATCCCGCTTTTGTCCATGGACCGCCGCGCCCGCAGCACGAAGGGGCTGGCCTGCTGCCCCTTCAGCAGGAACACCATCTCGTGGTCCAGGAAGGTCTCGGGCTCCATGTTGTCGCACAGGCCGCGCAGGCGGTGCAGCAGGCTCTCCAGGCTCTGGTCCAAAACGCTTCCTGCGGCGGGCAGAGACCCCGGTTACCCCCTACTCTCCCCTCCCGGGTGCGCGGGCCCTTCTCCAGCGTGGGACACCGCAGCCCCGCTCAGCCCGCCGGTGTCCGGCCCCCTTCCCGAGCGCCCCCTCAGACCCAGGGGCCCCGGGGTTGCCCTTCGGCCGAGGCGGCCCGCCGGGCCCTCTCCTCGGCGGCGGGAGGGAGCCGCCCGCCGCCGCTTACCTTGCAGCAGGTACTCCATCATGTTAATGGTGCCGCCCGTGACGGGCATCATGGTAACGGGGGGCGCCTCCATGGTGCGGGCCGCGCCGCACGGACCGGGCCGCAGGGCTGAAGGCAGGCGGCGGCGCGGCGGAGGGAGCAGCGCGAACGCGG